>JAGGAU010000011.1:0-125870 GCA_017657275.1 Termitomyces sp. T108 | reverse complement strand
TGCGCCTGCGCCTGATGCGCCGCACTCTGGCAGAGGAGTCCTTAGACTTGTTCTCTTTGGATTCCCCTCTGCCAGGTAATTAGCTACATTTCTGTCGTACAGTACCACTCTAATACACTTTGGATTCCCCTCTGCCAGTTGTGTGACTTAGCCGCAACCTCCGGAGGTCGCCCTTACACTGCCAGAAGCACAGAATTGCTTCATGACGTCTCTATAGTTCCAAGGCTTCTTGATTGGGGAACTCAGTGACTGCTGACAAGATAAGACTGATCTAATTGCAATGCCAGATAATCTTGATGCCAGATAAAGTTGCTAAAATTAGCATTAGTGTGCCCAGCCCAGCCAAGTATTTATCAACATGCCTTTTGACTGCTTTGTAGAAGTGGCTTTGCAGTGAGCATAGATGTGTTTGAAAAGCAAGTCACTGTCTTGATGAGCCCATTGAGAGTAGAGCCTGGTGTCTGTTGAAGAAGACAGAGTGGTAGGCAAAGATTGCCAACTACAAATACTTAGCTATAAGTTTCAAAAGCTGCTCCATGTATGCCCAGAATGTCTCTGTTGCTGTTGTGTTATTGATGTGGACAGCTAGGATGCAGAAGTAGGACTGAGAAAGGGGTTTTGTACTCCTTGGTGTCAGGGACTGCTGATATGGGGGCTCTTTGTAGAGCAAGGAACCCACTAGTTGGAGTGGCTAGAAAGGGTGATGGGCATAGGGGTGAGCTTCAGTGTGAAGTCCAAAGCACCAACAGCAGTTAGAGGCAATCCAAGTGCATATGGGAGTTATGGAAGAGTGAAAAAAGGGGTGAGAAATAGAAATTGGACAAGAGAGGAGTGAAAAGAAGTTTATTGGAGTAGTAGAGAGAAAACAGAGTAGAATGGAACAGATAAGTAAGGGAATATTATTAATACTAAGACTACTGACTGACTATGAAAGCTGGAGCCTTATATACTTGAGCAATGCTGGAGGGCATGTGCCAGGGCATGTTGTTGAGCATGCTCCAGAGCTTTGGAGTCGCTTTTAGAGGCATGGAAAGCGGCTGGAGCTATGGCAAAGGGGCTAGTGCTTGATGAAGAAAGAAGCAAATATGCCACCTGGTAGGTGAGTCTTGATGGGGAAAGAAGCTGATGTGCCACCAAGCTGTGGGAGGGAGAAGAGTGGGCAGAGGAGGTGGGGGTGGGGTAGGGTGTTGGTAGAGTTGGCCAGAATGCTAGGGAGTACCTGAGGGGGGGCAAGGGGGTGGAAGAAATGATGGGGTTATGACATCACTCTCCCATTAGTGTCAAGTCACAAGACATGGCAGTGCTGGGCATCCAGTTAGGGGTGGGTATAGGAGTTGATGGGTGGTCACAACACTATGGTTAGATTTTCTTGTGAGTAGAGTCAGTAGTCATTGCGCTATCCTTACCACCCATGGCCTCTTCAACTCCTGGTTCCTCAAGCCAGCCATCTTCATCATGTGCTACATGGTCTGAGCATTCTCCACCATGTCCTTGGCACCCACCCATAATGAGCATGATGCCTCATCCACCCTGATCCACCTGAGTGGCCCAGATGCCTCTCTTCTCTTCTGAACTGCCTTTGTTTGCTGAAGTGCAGGTCATATTGGCCTATATCTCCTCCACATCAGCTATCTCCCCCTGGTCATGGTGCAAGGCCAATGCTCCCATGAGTAGTGTACTCCTTCTTACTCTGGTTTCTCCTAACCCCCCCATTTAGTGTGATTTCTGCATCTTCCAGGGGCATGAGTGTCACTTCTCCTCTGGCTAAGTCCACTTGCATTAAGGTGGAGTGACCTACAAGGCATGCCAGTGCCAGCACTCACGCTGCTCCTTTAAGCTTCTGTGGTCCATGCTGTGGGTCTCATGTGAGGAGGAGTGGCCTCGGGGGGGGTTTATGAGGTGTTGGGGGGTTGCAGAAGGGTGGAGAGGGTAGCAAGAGGTGAGAAGCATGAGAGTGATGAGAAAGAGTCACTGAAGTGGGAGGAGCTGGGGGTTGAGTCAGAGGAGCAAGGAGAGAGTAGGGGGCATCTGACCCAAAAGGTTGTGAGCAGTGCAGGAGGTCAGATCCCATGGGGAAGGGAGTTTGGGCATTGGGGAAGGAGACATTACAGAGGTAGTGGTATAGGTGGAGATGCTGAGGGTGGGAAGAGAGGGGCTGGAGGCAGGGCTGTCTCACCCATTGGCTGTGGCATTGGGTAAGCAGTGTGCCCATGAGGAGGAGAGTGGCAGCCATAGGGGGGCTTTCAAGTGCCAGGTCATGGGGAAGCCTCCAAGTGCCCCCACTTTGGCTATGTCTTCTTTCCAATGTCCGGCTGACCTGACCCCCTCCATTCCCTCTAGGCTTGATAATCTCAGCTAGAGAACAAGGCCAATGTGCTATAAGAGGCCAATGCCCAACTGGAGGCTGAGCTCATAGCTATTCAGATGCGCAGTGCTCAATGGGAGGTCAACCTGGACTTGCTGCATATTGACATGAAGCACTAGACTCACCAGTATTGTGCTGTTCTTGTCTGCATTTTCAAGGAGCAGGATGAGATGAGGAGAGCACAAGAGGCCTTGCTACATGCCCAAGGAGTGGTGTGGCAGCTGGAGGAGTCAGTATTGATGTGGAGGGAGTAGGCTGAGGGTTAGAGAGAGTGTGCACAACTTTCAACCAGGGGAGTTTATCAAGGTGGTGGACTGAGGGGTGCAGTGGGGGGGTGGAGGGAGCAGTTGAGTGGGAAAGGGAGGGCAGAGTCAGGTTGGACAGGAAGGGCAGGCCCATGGAGGAGAAAGGAGGGGTGACTATGCTGGATCAGGGGGTTACAGTGGGACAGTGGGTTCAAGGAGGAGGAGAGCAAGAGCAAGGAGTCAGGGGTGGCCATCTTCTGCTGTTGGATGGGGCCCCTAGCTCCTAGAGCACAACAAAAGAGGAGCTCCAACAAGACATTGAGCTCCAATGTCATTGGATGGCCCCTCAACTTGCAGTGATGTGGATAGCTGAGCTAAGTAAGTGTCTCCTCCTTTACTCTTGTTCCTACTAATTCCCACCTAGAATGGATTCAATAGCATTGCAAGCTTCTTGCTAGGGTTTCTGAGGCCCAAGCCTTTGTTCAGGAGGGGCTGCATTGATAGGGACTGAACAAGGCTGAGGACAGGAAGCAGGAAAAGACCCTAGTTGTCCTAATGCTTCCGGCAAGCAACAGCACTGGAAGCGGCAGCAGTAATGGCAATGGTACCAGTAGAACGAGTTTGGTAGTAGGAATGGTAATCACTCAATGGCAGAAAATGGAAGAAGGCATGAGTAGAGTACCACTAATCTGCAGCATGGGAGAGTCATACCATAGACACTTATATACTAGCAGGAAGGAGAAGGAATCAAGAGGGATCTTAGACCCTGCAGCAGAGAAGTGATGCAGAGCAGCACTGCCAGATGCCTTAGGTGAGATAGTCTAAGGCAGGTAGTTGCAGTGGGCTACTGATAATACTATAAATACTGTACCATATCATGAAAATAGACAAGAAAAACTTTCTCTGCAAGGGTAGAGATCTAAGTCTCTTGCATTTTGAGCCAATTCTTCTCTGGCAGCACCTGCGTTATTGTCTGTTCCACTTGCATTGTTATCCTTTTCATTACCATTACTGGTAGCTGTAAGGGCGACCTCTAGAGGTTGCGGCTAAGTCACACAACTGGCAGAGGGGAATCCAAAGTGTATTAGAATGGTACCATACAACAGGAAATGTAGCTAATTACCTGGCAGAGGAGAATTCAAAGAGAACAAGTCTAAGGACTCCTCTGCCAGAGTGCAGCGCATCAGGCACAGGTGCGGAGGCGTGGGAATGTACTGTACAGCATGACCGTGCCTAAACCCTAACCCCAGAGGAGGTCCAGAAATCTCCGGACTATTCTTGGACAACTCCAGAGGTCCCAAAATGGAAATAGCTCCAGAACATCCCAAAATAGAAGTCCAGAGATCTCCAGACTGCCCCAGGACAATTCTGGAGGTCCCAAAATGGAAGTCCCCTGACAGATAGTAGGATCTCAAGTGGTATTGAGAGCTGGGGTATTTTGAGTTGGGGATCTATTTCATGTGTAATTTTGGTCTGTTTTAGTTGCTTGTTGCTCCTTTCTCATTTGACACCATTGTCAGTCTAATAGATCTGCTTTATCCTGCCAGTCTTGTAAGGAGGTTGGAATTGGGTCACACTGATATATTTTAATTAAGAGATATTTGTCAAGACCTAGTTTGTATTGGTCAAGCAAAGCTGCCTTGTTCCATTGCATGTTGTTTTTAAGGTTGTTAAACTCCATATTATATTCATCTGCTGATTTGTTCCCCATCATGAGATTTTGAATTTTTGTGGCAGCAGTGTCTTGAGGACTGTGGTCACCAAAGTGATCCTTAAAAGCCTTTTGAAATGCGATCCAACTAGTTAAGGTGTTGTCCAAGTTGTCTTGAATAAGTTCCAATTGTAGTTCTGCCCATTTGCTGGCTTTATCTCCCTTCATCAGTGTGAGAGCTGTGGCTACTTTTATGCTGCTCTTTGTAACCTCTGCTTGAGCAAAGTATTGATTACAGGTGTGCAGAAAATAAGCTGACTGTCACGATCCACCATCACCGCCAGTAGACCGCCAACCACTGCCGATGTCCAGCCCTGGCCCCGGTACCCTCAAACTCACTAGGACAGCCCCATAAACCCCGGGCCTGGACCAGTACTCTCCAGCAGCCATCAGCACATCAACGGCCATCACCGCCCATGCACGCCACATCAGCACCGACCCCGGCAAACCCTGGATGCCCACGCCACTGTCAGCACCCACCCCGGCAATCCCCGGCCGATCCGCCACCATCAGCGCTCACCTGGCAATCCCTGGCCATCAACGCCACCACCTGGCCTGACCCTGGCAACCCCCGGCCCACTATCAGCAAACCCCGACGCCCTCCCTTCCCAATTGGGCAGCCATCATGCATCACGGCATGCATCACCCAGCCTGAGCCCCACGCTCTACGCCTCCTCTTCAGTCGACTCCTTGCCTCCCCACATCGTCCATACGTCCCATGCTCCCAAAGCAAGGTCTCTCCTTTGTGAGTTTCCTTTACACCACCGACATCCGCAACGCCCTTGCATGGTCCCTGGGCTTCAGCAAGAGCCCCGATACGCCTTGCATGAACCCCAGGCTCCAGCAAGGATCCCTGCCCTGCGACTCACCATGGAGCCCGGGCCTGAGCCCCGGAGCATGCCCGCCCCTCTTATATAAGCCGTAGTGTAGTATCCGGTACGATAGTGTTGATATTGCCCATCCCAGTCTCTTGTTTGCCCAGCTACCGTTCTATTCTATTTTTCTTACCACATCTCCGTTTCTTCCATATCTCCCACTCAACTTGACTCATTTCTTCCTCATCTTATCACTTGTCTCATCTTGTCTCAATCTATCTGTTTTCCATCTCCAATCTCCTTCTCTCTCTAAGTTCCTCTGCAGTCTATCTCTTTAAGTTTCTCTCTGTTTTTCTCCTTCTCTCTTCTCTGTCTCACCTCTCATCTCTTCCCTCCTCAAGTCTTGACTCTTTTGCTCTTTCCCCATCATTCGCCAGCTCTGGGACTTAGCGGGTCCCACGCCTAAACCCCGACCCTCCTCACACTCGCTTCCAGGACTTACACCAAGCCCTGGAGCTCATCCCCGGACCCCAAAGCTCCCTCGACAGTCTCCTGGACCAGTCTCGGTCCCTCCGCCCTCACCCTCACCCTTCAGTTCCGGTCCGTACCACCGCACCCGCTTTTTGGCTGTGCATGTAGACTTCGCGCACGCCAAGTAAGGATTTGCCCAGTGGTCTGAGCCTCCATGGTCAGCAGAACCTGACACTGACTTCTCTTTTGCTCCCTTGAATTCTTCAAGTAAAGGAATAGCCCTCATATTCACAGTGACATTGATATGTGGCTGTGGCAGCTGCATGATGGCAGAAGTAGTGCTGGCAACAGTATTGATGGATTGGGCAGTAGCAATTGCCAGCTGGTTCATAGATTGAGCAGTTGTGTCAAGATTAGCGGCGGTTGTCCTCCAGGCAGGAATAAGATGGTTTATAGCCTTGAGGATAGAAGTAATTCCTGTCTAGAGAATTCCAACGGATTCTTCAATGAAGTAGTGGGCATGGAGTGTTGGATGACATGGTAATTGGGATAGTCTATGCTGTTACATGTGTGCAAGTGAGAGCTCTGTCAGACCAATTGGTCAGATGCCTTTGGACAACACATGCAGGGAGCAGGTTGAGGTGTTCTTTGGCCACAAGTTGACGCATGTTGACATCAATAAACCAGAGAGCAGTTGTAAAATACCCAGGCTCAATGGAGTGACTACTGCCTATTGCACTGGTGTAGGAAAGGCTGGCCCATTGAAGGACACAGATCCAACCGTTCAACTCTGGAGGGTGCCTTGGAACAGCCTTTTTTGTGCCTACTGACTAGAGTTCCTTGCTATTTATGTCTAACTATGTTTAATGGCACAAATGGATGCAGATAAGGGAAAATACTTTGTTTGGTTTGTGTGGGGTTAGCACAGAGGGTGAGTAAGGATTTAAGAGTGTAAAGGGGAAACAGCAAGGATGATGCCGGCTACAATGAGCTAGGGATCTTGGCTGAGTGAGGAACTTGGTTCTAATGTCAGGATCAGACTTTAGATAAGCAAAACTAACCAGAACCAAGTTAGATTTTGATAGCAAATATACAAGTCTTTTATACTACATTCTAAATACAATGTGTTTTTGAGTACAGTATCATGAGGGAAAACTAGGAGTTAGAAGAAAGTTAATAGAAAGTTAATAGGGACTGAGATGAGACAGTAGGGGTTAGTTTCAAAGCAGGCATGTGTGAGCCTGAGTCATGACAATAGGACTGCAGGACTGATATGACTCAGTCCAGGATTCTCCTAGTACTTAAGGTGTAGCTAGACAACATGTATAGTAGTCTTGATATTGAACCCATTGCCCAATCTTCTGCCTTGTTAACTCATCTGTGTCTATCTGAGTTATCTTGTCTGTTTTGTGAACTCTCTTATTCTCTTCTAATCCTCCTGAATCTCTGAACTTGCCTCATTTTGTCCTCTTTTTGTTGAATTCTCTCACCTTGTCTCTATTTCATCTCTATTTCATTTAAGCTTGTTTTGTCCCCTGCCTCACCTCACTTTTCCCTGGACCAAGCTTAGAACTTAACCCACTATCTTCTTACCCCACACCTTGCCACCCCCCCCAGAACTAATCCTGGACTTTGCCCCCACAGAGGACTTTGTATCCATAACAAGTCTTGCTTAGGAAAGAAGCCCCACAGTCAACAAAACCTGACAATCCCATTAGCATGTCACAGACCAAGCAGCATTCTTATTCCAATTATGGATACAGAATCTCAACTGTAAACTATGTAGGCCACTGTGTCAATGAGTACCATTAGAACATAGATTTCCAACATCGACCTGGATAAATCTTCAAATATTCTTCAAAATCAACAATGCCCAGGGGAGGTTCGACTACTGCATCTGGATGGTATTTCTTCCAGTTGGAACGTACAACTTGCCACTTCTCAACAGCCTCATCCCACAACTCTTTTGCGGGTCTGAACTTAGGCCATGTCATAAGTGCTTCCTCATAGAGAGCGGTTGCTGAGGTTATACTCTCGCACATGAACTCAATTCCGTCATATTTGATTCTGGCTGTTGTGAGGAAGATAAGATCACTACTCATGTCCATATTTTGACTGCGGACATACAGGGAATGCAGTAGTTGATGGAGTCGATAAAAGTCCACAATTCAAAACACATCACACTGCGAGAGCCGTACTCGGGCAGAACTTCTCCTTCTTTAGCGGGCAATACCTCCCGTGTCAGTTTTTTGACCTTTTTCCATGCCAAACAGTTATGAGACTCTGCACTTCCAAAGTCTATGAGGAATGGTCTTCCAGTAAAATCTAAGACGTGAGAAGCATTCAATTCATCATGCTCGAGCCCTATCTCAGGCGAATGCAAGCGGAAGACAATATCCATGGTGTCATTTCTGTGATAGATAGTATATTCAAGCGCTTTCCACCGCCTATGATTGTAACTCTTACCTGAATCGCTTGATACCATACTCATCACCACGATAATCGTTCAGCTGTGATAGATCACAGACCGCAGGTTCTCCACAATATTGGAGGACAATACATGCACAAGACCAATTGTCGAGGTCCAAAGACTGGCGCGAATAGAAACCATAGAACCTTGGTACATGAACACCCCAGAGTGGCTTCAGATAGTCAACATAAATCTGTGACTCATGTTTGAGCCGGGGAATGGATATTCCATCTATATCTTCATAGGTGAACTTGACAATGACGTCTTCTCCAGACTTTTTTGCCTTGAAAATATAGTGGTCATTCTCGGTCTTCTTGAGGAAGGTGACATCTGTCAAGGTGACTCGGTTGTCGTCCTTGACCACGCCTTCGC
The DNA here is from genome assembly GCA_017657275.1 of Termitomyces sp. T108. Lineage (NCBI taxonomy): Eukaryota > Fungi > Basidiomycota > Agaricomycetes > Agaricales > Lyophyllaceae > Termitomyces > Termitomyces sp. T108. The sequence continues at coordinate 117,421 of JAGGAU010000011.1, read as the reverse complement.
GAAGAAGTCGATAGATATCGGATGCGTCTGGATCCTTGAGGTCGAGAAACATTTTTGAGGGCAGGCAAAGAGCAAAATGTTGTGGACACGAAGGAGATTGTTAGTGTCTGTGGGCGTCTGTGGTCGTAAAATGCAGGTTATATATATAAATATATATGCTGCAAACTGGCATTTCCTCCCCATCCGACTCGCAGGCCGCATATGGTGTCAGGTTCAGCGAGTTGCTGCAGATCAACGTAGTCGACTATAACTGTGCACAACGCTATGTATTTCTTTGCAGTGGTGGCAAGCATTCCTGTAGCGGTTAAGGTTCCCGCTATGGAACTGACTGGCAATATCAGAGCGTGGTTCACTCTGCATAACGGGTCACAGTATATTAACGAGGTTTATTCTAATGGGACAGGTAGTCCCACTGGTTTGTCGAGTGTAATTCCGACGTGTTCCATTTCAGGCAAAACGCGTTACATCTTCAGCCGAACTTCTTTGACTCACCACGTGACCTTTGCAGGGGGGTTCATCAGACGTCATGGTGTCAAACCCTGTTTAAAGCTACATAATCACGCCGAGCTCTCATCTTTGCTTGCCCTTCCAAAAAAGCTCACGTTACACGATACATCAAACGTATTTTACAATCATCTCAGTAGTCTATTTCTTAGCGTTTTAGTTGTTGTACTCTTCAAAGACAGCGCGTTACCCGTGGTCTTCTGCTTATATATATATATCGGACCTGACTTGATTTATTTCATTTTATTTAAATGATCTAGATGGAGACGCAATGTCGGTCCACGCTGATTATATGTGCAGCACGACCCGCCAAGGTTGGCAGTCTCTAATATCTCAACATTTACTTTGCCTCTTTCAGTGATTCTTTGTTAGTTATTATATCTTGTGTATCACAGTGCTTTTCATAATGAGAGACCGCTTCCGAGCTTCCCCCGGGCATTATCAAAGTCGCTCCGGCTGATATAGAGCCTCTGTCTCGGATCTCATTCATTATAATATTGACATACATAGCTTGAGAATATTGCTTGTTTTCGACATATATCATGATTGAATTAGAATATTGTTTGTTTCACGACGTGTTGATGCGACTGTTTGCGTGTACAAATCGCACCCAAAGGTGTTCTGCTGGAAGTCCTACTTTGATGATCCCGTAGCCCTCACAGAGACGCTCACTTCCTTGTCTGCGCTGTTGGCTTCAACAAGCCACAGCGCCTCGCCCGCACCGTCTGCCTCCAACTCACCTCACCATGCTCCCCGTCGCCTCGATGTTCGTATGTGTCGGAGAAGGTGCTGAGTGGAGGCACGACACGAGTTATGAATAAGTAGTAGACGTACAGAGAAGAGGCTGGAGGCTATGCAAGGGCGGGGTTGCCCGTATGCTCGTGCTCGTGCTCACAAACAAGAAGCCCATTGGATTGAGGTAGTGTGGTCGCGTACATGGTGGCCTCCAAGAAGGTGGTCGAGAGCGTTCCCAAGACAAGCGTCGAGGCATCGTGTAATCTGAGTCCGAAGAAGAATTTGGTGAGAACGCGATGGCGGGGCATGTTGGTGGCAGGTTCAATGCGATGCAGCGAATGTCTTGACAGTCATCTTCCTCGCGATAGGACAGGTACCCGCCAGACCTCGTCAGCTGACGTTGATGGAACCGTGGGCGTCTCTTCAAACACTCTCTCTTTGATGCCCTTTGCTCTTCGTGTGCGCTGACAGGGCACGCACAGGACGAACGACGGCAGGGACTTGCTCGTGACCGCGAAGATATCGTGGATCGAAGGTCGTCCCCGTGAGCAGCGTGATCGTGCGGCAGGAAGGCATCCTCGAGATGCTCTGCATAGGCACGACCCACGCGCAGCAGCTCGCATGGATCACTGCGACTGTTGTGGTTTGTGGTGAGGTGGTGTTGCTCAGCACGCTCGCTGCGGGCCATCTGATGCGCGCACATATGAGTGCCCCTAATACATTGGCGAGCTCGAGGGGCGACAAGGGCGGGATGTTGGTCAAGACCAAAACATCAAGCCTGCGGCGAGGGAAGGGAAAGCGTCGAGGAGCGAGTCAATGCATGCATACGCTTGTTTGTGTCCTGTGTTTTGCTTTGCCTCTTCTCCCCCTCCGCTGCCACCAGTCTGTTTATGACTTTGGATCTTTCTACCTGTCTGTATCTATATGACACAGAAGCACCTGCCCACTGCACGACGTATCGACGCTTCTTCAGTGCTCAACGCGTGCTGCCACTGCCCCTGCCCCTGGCCACCCAAGTGGAAAGAAGGTAGAGAGTCCAAGGCGAGAGCATAACAGGAGTTGGTATAGATGTATGCAGTGGACGAGGGGATACATGTCAATTCGGAAGTACTCGCAGGAGGGACGGATGAGGCCTGAGCCATAAGGGTGTGGCTGCTCATGCCAAAGAGCAAGGTGGCATATGATTTAGAGGTTTTCAGTGTAGGTATGGAAGGGTAGGAAGTAAGGGTGGGGGGCAAAGGCTGTTAGAGTGCGCCGGACATTGTGATGTCGTAACGGAAGTGTTTTCAAGGGATTTACTGTGCGGATGGGAATGAAAATGATAACAAGTAGTGCAGTCGCTCAAGTTCCCGCGGATCAACGCCAATGTGGCTCAATGGTAGAGCATCGCTTTCCTATCAATCAAATGATGGCTTAGGCGAAGGTTGCGGGTTCGATCCCCGTCATTGGTTATTGAATGACATCAAAATATCCTTTTACCTCAGGTGCAATTTAGCGGGTGTAGGGCACGGATGACGGTCGCCTCCTCGCACTGGCAGGGAAGTATAAGAAGCCTGTGGTGTTTGGTTGATTATATACAAGACGAGCGTGCTCAAAACACGTCGTGAAATTGAATACATAGAGGAATAGAGAAGAGTTTGGTCGGGAGTGCTCGATTGTTCTTTGTTTCATATTCGGCATGTATATCTCTTGTTACTTACTTGCGTTTTGAATGGATTCAAATTTTGAATAGTGAGAAGTTGAATACACACGGTGTTTATGATGTGGCGTACGGCGTTATTGTTCGCTTTTTTCCACCTCAAGATCCTGAATCAATCCTGGCTCGGGTGAGAACGACGTGACTAACAGTGTAGTCAGCACGATACATGTTTTCACTCTTCAAACTACACTCGCCTCCATCAATACTCATTACGTTACAAAGGGATGGTTCGGACAGAAACGCAAAAATTAAACAACTCGAGAGGAAAGATTGAAAAACTCTAGCCGCAATACGTTTAACCTGGCAGATGCGACCCGCAAAGCGTATAGAATGGAGATACCACGTCGAGGCGAAGATTTGAACCTGCTTGAGGTCCAGCATCAAAGAAGCATTCCATTGAGTTGTGTGACATACACACTTATCTTCTGCTATCATACATAACTTGTATTTTAAATCGATTCATAGCTTTAGAGGCGAGCTCATTGAGAAGGTTCCGTTACACGGTAGAACAATTCGTGAAGATTGGTCCATCATAACTTCGGAGAAGTATCATTGAAAACTGCTCCTCTGGCAAGATCACCGGTCTGCGGAATGGCAGCAGTCGCACCAGCATCAACAGGCAAAGATACGCCTGTGATCCAGCGTGCCTGGTCGCTTGCCAAAAAACGCACAGCAGCACCTACATCCCATCCATTTCCTTCCGTGTGCAGGAGGCTGCGTTTGCGCCGCGCTTCACGAGCCTCGTCGGGCATACCACGGCTGTACATCATCGGCGTATAAACCATGCCTAAAGAATATGTATAAATAACCCAAAGATTAGTGAACTGAGTGATTGAACGGACCGGGACAGACAGAATTGACCCTGATGCCCGCCGGCGCGTGGTGGGCCGCCATTGCTCTCGTCATATTGACAATCGCACCTTTGCTTGTTGGGTATAGTAATGTTGGAGTTCCGCCAATTAACCCTGCAACGCTTGCGATATTCACGATTGCACCACGTCCACTGACAATTCCACGTTTATTCTTTTCCATTGCAGGGACGGCATACTTGGTCATAAGCATCATGCTCGTAACATTGATTTCCAAGCCTCGTGCCCACTGCTCTGGTTCGACATCAACAGCAGTCCCTTTCGGACCACCAATGCCGACATTGTTTACCAAAATATCAAGTCGCCCAAAGTGCTTCAGGGCCTCATTAACAATTCGCTCACAGTCCACAGACTTTGTCACATCTGCTTGGACTGCAACGGCGACACCAGGGCCAAATTCAGAAGTGATCATAGAGACGGTTGTGTTGGCCCAGTCGAGATTTATGTCTGCACAGACGACACGGGCACCAGCTTCCGCTAGTAAAATCGCGGCAGCTCGTCCATTTCCAATCCCAGATGACTGTGACCCAGCGCCAGTGACGATGGCAGCACGGCCTGCGAGCGTGCGTAAGGGCCGTGGAGGGTTGAGATAGTCAGGAGGGTAGGCGATTTCGTCGTCGGACATGGTGAGTGGATGGAAGAAGCGGATGCACGTCAGAACATGAGAAAACCTTCACCATTTGTTCAGACTTTACATAAGTACAGCACCACTCCAGCGTCCAACGACGAGAAACCGAAGCAACTTTTAGAATTATCACACACGAGCGATCGGCACATGCCGATCCAAAAGAAGAAAGACCACCTTTCTGGGTAGCTCAGAAAGCCAGTTCAATGGTAGGAAACAGAATATGTTGAAGGGTTGCGACCCCTGCAGAAACTTATGAATCCTCACTTCGAAGCCACACTTCTCAAATTGGCGATTGATAATATTCCCATATCACAAAAAGCAATCCCAACGGTCAGCAATAGTCTCATCAAATGGGGTTGGTGGTGCAATGCATATCATGTTGAGCGTCATGGAACAGAAAGAGTGCGACAAAAACATAGTACACATGATATCCGCTCACTATGAAATTCGTTAGTTAAGTAACAATATGACAAGACAGTACGAACGAAAGTGAGGGCAGCACCCTTGGTCTTCTTCTCACCACCCAGCTCGAAGCTATAGAATCCATGAGGAAGGAACATTCCGGAGATAACGAAGCACTCACTGCTTGCAACGCTTGAGGGTCAGCTGCATTTTGTACTTGCATGCCGTGCACTCCAGTCTGAGCACGACCTTCTTCGTTGTCTTTGCCTATTCAAGATGTCCCTCGGTTGAGCAAGCATCCATATCCAAATCGGAATAGGACGCACCTTCTTGTGGAAGACGGGCTTAGTCTGACCACCATAACCTGACTGCTTGCGGTCGTAACGGCGCTTTCCTTGCGCGAAGAGGGAATCTTTGCCCTTCTTGTACTGTGTCACCTTGTGAGGGCTAATAATGACAAATGAACCAAAGAATCCAGGTTTTCATATGAAAAGAAACGCACGTATGCTTTTTGCAGGTCTTGCCCTTGCAGTCTGAGAAATAACGCCCATCCGTCAGTTATACGAATATTCTCCTGTTTCAAAATGCTTACAGGTCCGGCGAGTCCTAGCCAAAGTAATCAACAACATTAAAGAACATAGGTTCATCAGTAGGACAGACGTACTTGGGGATGTTGACCATTTTGTTGGCGGCGACGACGACGATGACCAAACGCTTACCCCTTGAGACTTCTGTTGTCTGCCTCGGGAATCGCCGAAGTGGTGGCTTACAGTTCTGGAATTTGAGTTGAAACTCCGCGGACGGTCTCTGTCGCCTATCAATGTCTTGTCCTAAATTTCTCTACAATATATGACTCCTGGATTTTACAGATGCGACAATCGCCGAGTTTTTTAGGTTGATTAAATTTTGCATACGTTGGCACGAAACTGTTACATGCTAATTCCGACGGTGAAGACAATGAATCACGACGTCGAGTTCTGGACAAAGTATATTACAGAACAAAGTGGAGAGACATTCGAAATCATGTTGAAGGACTCCTGATAAACTCGAATGCCGCTTCGTCCTCAGAGTCAGAGCTCGATGGAGACGAAAAATCTAAGTCCGATGGTTCGACCACGTCCCACGTAGAAGCAGAGGACGATGTGGCGCTGAAGTACCTATCAGGGCTCAAAGGACGCGTGGAGATGGTTTTGGAGTCCGTCGACGTTGCAAAGGCATCATGCTCGCGTCCCTTCGGTGCAGTCTTTAATTTAGTCTCTCCATTCTTTGGCTCCCTCATGGATGATGCGTCCGCAGTCGTTTCAAATTCCATTTCATCATCATCATCATCGTTGGCCTCGACAGTTCTAAAAAAGCTTTGTGTCGGCGTTTGTGCCCTTGGTTTAAGCACTGCGGAAGATCTGATACCAGCTTCCCAATTTAATAATTCCTCGCGTTCGCGCTGGTGTCGCGAAAGAAGTTCATCCCAAACTGATTTAGGCGCCGGATGTCCGAATTTCCGGGCTCGCTTACAATCAGTCTGAAGGAGCATCCAGTCGGTATCGAGTATTCCCATGTATGTAACATCTTTGTAAACACGTTCCATCTGACTAAAGAAAGCACGACGGCGTGTGCCCTCATGGTCAAACCTCCTGTTGAACAAGAAGTTACAGTGAGAACGACAAAAGCATTTGACAGAACATACATTTGTGTGAAGAAGCAGATTGCACGGTCCTTTGCTACGTGGTCTTGGAGGACTGCCTGCACACGGTGGCACTTCTCAATCTCAAAAGCCAGTTGTAGCACCAACTCAACAGCTTGGTGCGCGTAGCCTTTACCCCGATGTGATGGTTCAAGGATGATACCAATATTGAGTTCTCCGTCATGCAGATGATCACCAGTGGAACCAGCTGAATTTACAAGGTAGACGAGGCCGATAGCCGTGTCTGTATTTCTGTCTGGCATTCTGTCCTGATAGTCTGAGAAAGGGAAATCCTTGCACTGATAGTGAGCTGCAAGCAATCATAAGATGAGTGCGGGCGCTGAAACCCCACGTACTTCCAGCTCCTGTTCTTGCTTTAGATTCTTGCCCTTCATTATGACAGCAAAGTAGCATGCAGCTTGAGCAAAACTCGCGAGGTCCATTGCTGGGTCACACGTTTCCACAGTAGCAAGCTGGAGCTGCTCAAAGAGATTGAGGAGATAGTCGAAGCGCTCATCCTGTCCGGAAAGTCCTTTAGACAGGTACAAGTCGCTTTGTGACCGTTCCAGTTGATGCTCAGATGAACTGTCCTCCATGATCTAGTGGAATAAGGAAAAGCTTGAAATTAAGAAGGAATCTGAAGTGCGGTGCGCAGTGCTTCAAGGCTTGGGTAGTTTGCCATGAGTTCGGTCATCTGCACGACCTTTTGATTGATTCAAGATTAGCGCCTTAGTTACGACCAATCAACGTGTCGAGCGCTTCGGTTTTGGAAGAGGAATGTGCTAAGTAACGAACTAACAAGTGTCATTTACCATATGTGTGACGCGCGTCACGCGTCACGTAGGATTATGATCTTCACTTTCCCACCCCATCTGCAAATCAACATATCGATCATAAAGGCTTCTCCGGAGTTTGGCTATCACTAGATGCAGAAAGAATTTCTCTCAAAATGTCCATCGCCTCGCGAATCCTTGGAGCTCGTTATCAAAATATCGTATTCATTCTTTTCCTTTGAAATAGTTTGCAAGGGGTGCCACTTTCTAATATTTCCCCCGAATCACAGCCTCGCCAACGCCTTGGTGGGACATCTTTGACTTGTAGCGCTCGAGAATCTTCTGTGCGATAATGTTATCTCTTTCTTTGATCTGGGCTCTTGCCTGCAATCTGTATGTGACCCTTGGCTCGCGTGATATTCATGGTCAGTTTTAAGGGGTATTGATGGAATCCCTCATCCATTTCGTAACATGCGAAGTTTCGAAGAAACTAGTTTACATCGACTGAACTCATGGCACGCCAAAGACAAGTTTTCATCGACTTGTGTCTGACCTGGAGACATGTTTTACGAGCATACGCAGTGAGGAAGCAAGCTGTATGTAGAAGTACCCTCGTTCCATGCTCTCGGACCCTGTTTCAGAGAAGAGAGATTTCGGTCCCCACATGATGGTACACACTGATTTCCAAATCGGAAGTCAGAATCTTCCAATGCTGTCCAAGCAATGCACATGTGAAGAGAGTGATGAACTAAATATTGGGGTAAGAGGGGACATCAATAGCAAGGAACTTGACATGAGAACATGTTAATATAGACATCAAGATAGATATTAACGACTTGTCAAATGGGGCTCCCACCTGAGGTAGCTAAGTAGAACTCACAGTACAGACTTCCAAAAGGGTTTCTGACACCCCCATTCTTACTGTTACTTCAGCGTCAACTCTTATGGACTGGTTCCAGAAGCCCATCGGCTTGAACTCTTGAAAGTCGATGGTGCGCATAACAAGATGAAGCCACGTACAAATTCTATTTCACGGGTAATGTTTTGTCAATGCTTTGAATTGAAACACATAGACTATTCTTCCACAGTGACTAAGACTAGATAGGAGGGTTATCATCCTCTTTCTCTTCCTCATCCCCAGACAAAATTTCCCTTTTCAGGGCCTCCAACTCAGCTGCGGGTTTGAACACAGTCGAAATCTCAAACCGCTTGTCGCAGGCATTGCGGAACTCTTCCACCCTCCCCGACTTGATCTCCGTCAAAAACTCGAGGACCTTGAGCGCCGTCTACGATGGAACAACGTCAGACATCTTATCAATCAAAGATAAGCCACGGGATACGCACAGGGATGTCAAGCTCCGAGCTCTCTACAAGAACACTGAAAACCACTTGCTCGACCTCTTGTACCGGCTCCCTCAACATGTGCGACACTTTTGCAGTCGCGAGGACCGCAAGCGGCTCCGAAACGTGACGCTGTAGGTATTGTCCGTTGAACGTGAGTATCGAAAGACCTTCAGGTACGAGTTTGTGCGCAGACTCCTTGAGTAACGGTCCGACAGGTGCTGGCGGTTCTGCTTGTAGCGCGTCTATCGTTTGTCGGAAGTGCATGGAACGAATGTGCACCTCAGGGTGCTCGGCACTGATGGAGCACGCATGATTGAGTGCCTGAAGAGCTTGAAGGTACTTTTCTATTGAATATAGTTAGAACTCAAGAGAGTCTGTACTGGAAATGGGAAATGAAACATACTTCGACGGATCGCGACGTCATAAACGACAGACCAGACTTCGATATTGTCAGTTACGAGTGTGGTGAGTGGTTGAAGGAATTTGACGGCTTTCTCTAGTGGGTCGGAGACACCGATTAGTTTAAGACCTTCCGGGTCGTCGTCTTTGGGATGGGCGGGCTCAAGACCTTTGTCTTCATTGGCAGATGGTGTAGGGCCTGCAGCACATCACAAACACTCAGGACAAATATTGACGTGAGAGTGGAGAATTTCGTTGCCTTTCTTCGGATCTTCCTGGACCTTTTGCGCGGCTTTTTTGGCCTTCTTTTTGGCCTTTTTCTCAGCATCTGTCAGTTGTGCTGTGGACCATTGAAATCAGGCACAAAGAATGAAAGATAGAGCCATCCTCACGTGAAGATGTGATGGCGGCGGCTATTGATGGGTCGTCGTGGGTAGTAATGTATATCTGGGAAGATATATCAGATTAAAGCCCTCACCAGAAACTATTCTCAGATGAAACTTACTCGTGAAGCTGAAAGCGCTGCTTTGACGTAACCTGGATGTGATCGCAACTGATCTTCCCATTTTACCAGTCTAAAATGAGGATAAGGCATGACAAAGCGAAAGAAACAAAGATTAGGACACACTTTGTGTAGATGTTGAGAGTGAATTTACGTAGATTATACCCATGGAAATCGTACTGGTCGTCCTCTATCTCGTTGAAAACCTGAGAGTCGCGACGTCAGCTGACATAGCTTATGGAAATCATCGTGACCACCTTTTGAACTGCGTGGTATTTCTTCAGCGCCAAATTTATCTTCCCACTCCGGTAATGCGCATCCGCTTCTTCTATTAAATACAACAACGATTGCATATCCTCTAGATCGGCCCCAGGGCTCACTGCGTCTTTCTAGAACGATACTACATTAGGGTCTTGCCTGACCGAAGAAAATGGAGATAATATCCGTCCACGAACCTTGGTAAACAACCCAAACATATTCCTCGCCTCCTCGACGCATCCCGCCCTCAACAGGTACTTCGCGCACTTGGTATTCAAGAACCTATCCTGACCGTCCAGCAGCCGGGCATCGTTCACACATTTTGCAGCTCCTAGAAGATCACCTGCGCGCTTCAGGATACGTCCTTTGCATGTGTGTAGTTCTGGAAGTGTGGGTGTATGCTCAAGCGCGACCTCGATCGTCTCTAAAGCCCTTCTCGAGCGCCCGAGGTAGGAGTGGTGTTGTGCGAGGAAGTAGAGCATCCAGAGGTAGGTCGTTGGATCTGTGTCTTTTGACGATGAGGGTGCTTCGGAGGAGGGGGTGAAGTCGATACGAGCGGCCTCTACGATTTCTTCAATGATATCGCGTTTTGACGTGTCGGTGTAGAGTGATTTGACATCGACGAAAAGGGAGGGGATTCCTTTTGTTAGGCCGAAAATGAGATAGGATTTCGCGAGATCGCGGAATTGATCGCCTGTAGCGATAGTAAGGGCTAGCCGCCGTGGGGCAGTGGCTTTTGGGAGCTGCGAAGAGAACTGTCGGAGGATGTCAAGAGCTTCTGGGCTTGCATTTTCTGTATTAAAAGACAAAGTGAGTAAAAGGACTAGTTGAGGTTGGTTAGCAAGTCGCACCTAGCGACAAATCATGGTTCAAAAGATATCCACGATAATAATCGTAGCAGTCTGGATTGTGCTCGATTAGCGCGCGCCATGCGTGTTCTGCTTCGTCCGATTTGAGTTTAGATAGCAGTCGAGCTGAAGACGAGTAAGAAGGATGTAGAGTGAGAAGCGTGATCACAGACCTCGGTATTCCATGATTGCAGTACGGTCTACGATGGCACGGGATTTGGAATTCATGTCGAGGAGGGAAAGCGCTTGGGAGTAATCCTCCATCTCTTCTAGGATCTGGACATGGTAAAGTAAAGTTTCGGAATGCTCAATGTCGTAATCAGCGACATTCTGTTTGCTAGAGATGAGAAAATCTGACAAAGGACTGTTGAAGATGGTCTTCACACCTTCAATGTCCGCTCATAATGCTCCAGCGTTTTCCGTGCCTCTATTAGGTTTCCATTCAGATGATAGGCCACGGCTAGTGCGATCCAATGCTGACGCAGAGTCGGTCGAATTTTAAGGAGCGTGTGCCGCGTTTCCACCAGTGCATCGAAGAGTCGCAACTGAGTCTGTAGCTGAGCCGCGTCACGCAAGATATTTAGGTTTTCCTGTCCGGCCAGAGATCAAATGGGTATATTGGTGTTTATTGAACATCGAACGTACTTTATCAAAGCGTAAGGCTTGGGTATATGATTTTAGTGCCTCTTCGTAGTTTTTCTCTCCCTTTTGTATGAGACCAAAAACATGCCAAACTATGTGAGATGTCAAGTCAAGTTTGACGCCCTTTTTCACGAGGTCGATGCCCTCCTCCCGCTTTCCCATATGGGTCAGAATAAGCCCCTTCATGCATATTGTCTCTACAGAGAGGATCAGCACGCATGCAGTGCGTCGGTCAAGATATCGGACACACCGCCATGCTCAGGAAACTTCTTGAGAATCTGATCAGCGGTCTTGAGGCCTTTCTTGAGCTGTCTTGTCTCATAGAGGGTGAGCAGCTCCTTGAAGAGCGTGCCCTCCTTGGACGGGAGGCTTCTTTTGGCGGGAACTGGGAGAGCCTTGGACATGGAAAGTGGACGAGACTCGGAATATTTTGGGCGGAACAAAGGCAAACAACGCGTGCGCGCGCTTCTCACTCGACGACGATGGTCGCACAGACCCGCCATGCCGCCCAGCCCTCCCCCAAGCGCAAACTCGCCTTCCACGACAAGCTTACCGGAAAGGGTCTCTCCACCGATGCTCTCCTCAAGAAGATGAAGTCCCTCCACGCCGAGCTCGCTGCTCTCGACCAGGACCTCGTCGATACCGCTTCCCTCAGCAGCGCGCGCAAGGAGCTCGTCAATACTTCTATTCTTCTCCACAAGGACCGCGGCGTCAAAGCCTATGCGGCATGCTGTCTCGCAGACATCCTCAGGCTCTACGCCCCCGATGCACCGTATACCCAGGCCGAGCTTCGCGACATCTTCCAATTCTTCTTTCGCCAACTCACTAATGGACTCAAGGGCGCCGATGCATCATACTATAACGAATACTTTCACCTGCTGGAGTCTCTGTCAACAGTCAAGAGTGTCGTACTCGTGTGCGACTTGCCAAACGCGGAGGAACTCATGTCAGAGATATTTCGCGACTTCTTCAACCTCGTTAAACGCGACTTGCCCAAGAAAGTTGAAATTTTCATGGTAGACATCCTAGTTGCTCTTATCGACGAGGCTCAGGTATTCCCGAACGAGGCGCTGGAGGTGCTTTTATCCCAATTTATGGAAAACAATCTGGTGTGTCTCCCTTGTTCCCAACATTCTTTCTCCATGCGTGTTTCTTCTATCCCTATGCAAACATCTCAACCCGTCTTTGTTAGCGTATAGAACAAGCTGGATATCGACTAGCGGTCCAAGTCTGCAACGCCACCGCTGACAAACTTCAACGGCACGTCTGCCAGCACTTCACGGACATCATCGTAGCAAACTCTCAAGACGAAGATTTGGACGAGATCCGCACGGCGCACGAGCTTATCAAACGCCTCAACCACTCATGTCCAGGACTTCTGCACAGTGTCATACCGCAACTGGAGGAGGAGCTACGTGTCGAGGAAGTCAGTCTGCGTCTGATCGCGACTCAGGTCCTGGGTGAGATGTTTGGGGACAAGGGTGGTGCAGAGTTGGTGAAGAAATATCCTACCACGTGGAACGTGTGGCAACTTCGAAAGAATGACAAGGCGGCTTCTATCCGTTTGAAGTTTGTTGAGGCCACAAAGGGGCTGCTTGTTAACCTTTTTGAGCAGAGGGAAGTCCTTGAAGGTACGTTGTACACTCCTAACCAGTTTATTTCTGCTCATAAATTTGCAGAGGCGCTCCGGAACAAGTTGCTGGATCCAGACGAGAAGGTTCGGGCGGCGGTGTGCAAGCTGTATGGCCAACTTGACTATGAGACTGCGCTACATCATGTTTCCGAAGAACAACTACGTGCAGTGGCGGAACGTGGAGTCGATAAAAAGGTGAGGTCCAAGAACGTCGTTTTGTGCTGTCAAATTTCGTCTCAATATTTGCAATGTATGTATAGCAATCTGTCCGCGTTGAAGCTTTGATGAGCTTGGGCAAGCTATATAGCTTCGCATACCCAGAAATGTACGTTTATTCTGCTGGTACCTTGTATTTGGGCACTTACAGGCTCCTCAGCGAAAATAACGAACCATTGGCAATCAAGCAATTCTCATGGATACCCAATACGATACTGCAGATGATTTCGATTAGCCATGAAGTCAGGTGCGACCATCTTCCACAATTTCTGGCACATAGTCTCATATTACGATTCTTCAAGGGCGGTGGTGGAACAAGTCGTGATGGAGTATATATTACCCCTTCCTTCCTCATCGACACCATCGACTTCAAAAGGAGAAGTTGATGAACTGGTGTGGACGGATAGGTTGCTTCACACGATGAAGTATCTCGAGGAAAAGGCAACAAACGCCTTGTTGGTTTTGACAGGCGTTAAACAAGTGTAAGTGACAGATTCTATTCAAGGAGTCGTAAATTTACCTTTCTGATTTTGTAGCCGGCCAAATGTATATGACAACTTTCTGGACGCGTGTGTCGCAAACAATGCGTGTCATAGTCCCTTTTCCTTTTTCTCTCCTCACTGACATATGCTTCGCTCTAGGGTGGCATCATCGATGAAAACGAGGAACTAGTCACCCAGCGCCTCAATGTCCTTAGCCAACACATCTCTCGTTCGTCACAGTCCTCCTGTCGTGGGCTTGACTTCTGAAGCGTCGTTTGTCTCGCAGATACTTTCTCTGATTCTTTCAAAGCTAATGAAGACCTCGAGGCTTTCGCCAAGCTAAACGAGAATCGACTGTATAAACTCCTGAAAACCTGCATGGACCCTCAAACAGACCTGAAAAGCCTCGTTAAAGCGACGGTAAAGACCTTTTTTCTTGCTGCCAAACCCTTGTTTTCAACTCGTATGTGGAATTAGAACGAGTTCCAGCGGAGAGTGGAACAGCAAGCTCCAACCAATGCAAACACGCTACTTACCCTTCTTCGACGCTCAAGCTTCCGAATACTCAATCAGTCGTCAATCCCTACACTCATAAAACGTCTACCGAAGGGCCAGTCAAATACTAACAACCATTCACTAATTCTTTTGAAATTCATGTCTAAACATTCGCCTGCACTCTACAAGTCTCACATCGGTGAACTCACCAAGGCCATTGCAGACGAGAAGAATGCGAAGGCGGTGGAGGCGTGTTTGCATGCACTGGCGGGGGTATTACGGTGGGATCCTAAGCTGGCTCCGACAGATAAGTCAGTCTTTTCATCACGTTGTTCTCATGTGCGTTTTCGACATAACTCACCTGGGGTCAAGGCGGACGCAGGATCGTATCACGCGGTTCGCTCTTCAATCCAATCCGCGGTTGGCCAAGTTTTCAGCTAGAATTATTGCAGTGTCCAGCGACGCTGAAACGAGTACAGCACTTGTCGAGGTGCGCCTCTTTTAGTGTCCTCCATTTTTTCGCTGGCTTTTTATATTCGTTTTTTCTTCCTTATAGTCCGTGGTGGAAGAGTTGCATAAATGTGAGCCCGATAAGCTTGCAGCACCTATCGCAACCCTTGCGCAAGTTGCACGGTTCGCGCCAGCAGCATTTGAACACAAGAGTGATGTGATTACGACTTTTTTGCTCAAGAAAGTTCTCATGGTGCCTGTACCGGCTGACCCCGTAAGGCTCCTCTTAACAATCTCTTAGTTCTTCTTACATTCCAATGGATGAAGGATGAAATGGATGTGGATGAGGAATGGATTCCAGATGAGGATATGTCGTTGACGCTACGGGCAAAGATCTTGGCGCTCAAGGTATTCAGATATCGCAGCCTTGCGCATGCGGGAGACGAGCAGGCGGTGGAGATTTCCACGCCCGTTTTCAAGATGTTTGCAACGCTTCTTGAGTCTGGCGGATCGTTTACTGGAGAGGCTGGGGAGGAGTAAGTATTTTTTTCGATAAACTAAGTGCTGGGATACTACTTAATGCTAACTGTGGAATATAGCCCGAAGGTCATGTCACGGATGCGTCTTCAGGCGGCGATTTCTATGCTTCATCTCTCAACTGTTGAGCTATACGCGCAGAAGATTGCGTCAAGGTTTTTGAGGCTGGCGGTCACAGTTCAAGTACGCGTCTCACTAGGTTTGCCAAGTCTTGTGTTGACTAGGTTCCTAATATCAAGGACTCGTGCTACAACGTCCGAATACTATTCCTTTCTAAACTCATCTCGCTGCTGCAACCACGAAAGCTTCCAGCACGATTCAACGCAATTCCATTCCTCACTGTTCACGATCCAGAGAGCGACGTAAAAGCAATGGTGAGCTGGGTGTCGTGTTCACACGTTGCCTCTCGTTGATGTGTGCTCAATGCTACAGGCCTCGTCATACGTTACAGGAGCCCTGAGGATTATGAGACCTGGTATCTGAGTTTCTTATTTCAAGTTCGTTGAGCGCTAATGTTCCTTCAGCTGTCAAAACAGAACATCTGGAAATGATATTAATCTGGCTGCTACATCTCCTAGCTCACCACCCAGATTTCAACAAGGCTCACGAGGACTTGCTTGACATTGCCAAGTCAATTCGCACCACTGTCAAATTCTCTCATCCTGATCAATTCTCCTTTTAGATATCTCCAGTTCTATATCGAACTTATTGCTACCTCCGAGAACGTTTCTTTACTTTTTAACCTGGCTCAAAAAGGCAAGGCTGTCCGCGATGCAGAATCACATACATACACGGAGGTATGAGAGTTCGGAATCATTCCAGTATTTTTACTCATGATGATTAGAATCTATATGTGATTGCAGAGCTCGCACAAGAGCTGATCAAAATTCATGCAAATAGCCGATCTTGGACAATTCCTAGTTATCCTGGCAAAGTCCGGCTACCACCTGACATTCTCCGTCCACTTCCTAATGCAGAGGCAGCGAGAGAGGTAAACGTATCCTATACCTTGTTGATCATCGACTGATTTTCTTCAGATTGCCAAGACAATATATCTGCCTGAAGAAACTATTTCTTGGCTAGGTACTCTTTCAAATCTCAAGGTATATCATTCTCTGTACCTATAGTAAGTTGGAGGTTTTCATGATGTCCCACAGACGGAGAAAAAGGAGCGGAAGGTTCCAGTCAAGCGCAAAGCCCCTGTGTCGAAGACGAATGGGTCTGCCAAGTACGTCGTTCCATCGTGCTATGATCAACACTGGAATCATACTATCGTCAGGAGAACGCGGGGCAAGAAGAAGCGACAATTTGAGGACGAGTCTGAAGATGAGCCTTCAGCGGATGAGTACAGCGACGACGACGCTTTAGAAAAATCTCCTGAGCCTGAGCCTGAACCTGAACCTGAACCTGAACCTTCGGACCATGCTGAGGAAGATGCAGAAGAACAATTAGGCCGGGGTGCGAGAACTCGCGCTCGAGTACGTCACAATGATCACTATTTTGCTTATGTTACCTCATTATTGAATCTATAGGTACGAAAGCAAAGAAAGGCTGCGAAAGCTTAGCTGTAACCCAATGACCGAAAGGATAGGTTTTTGTT
Source organism: Termitomyces sp. T108 (assembly GCA_017657275.1). NCBI lineage: Eukaryota > Fungi > Basidiomycota > Agaricomycetes > Agaricales > Lyophyllaceae > Termitomyces > Termitomyces sp. T108. The sequence goes on along the minus strand of JAGGAU010000011.1, from coordinate 100,724 downwards.
GTTGGGAATCACGACGGCCACACAGGTCGCTTCATGTCATAATTTGCGGAATATTCATTCCTCTTTTCGTGCAGTCTGTATCGTCAATCAATTGCCTTCATTTTTGTAACGACATAGTACCAGTATGACCGTTTTCTCATTTGGTTTCATCTATTACATGGACCTCGATAATCAGTCACTGACGTTTTGGAATTGCTCGGACGTATGTATACATATATACATATACTTTGTTTTCGATTGAGCATAATATAAAGAAATGCGTCCAGCTGCTGGCGAACATCTGCAAGCTGCACAGCTGAGCTGTCGAGAATACCACCTTATGCAGCGAATGTTGATCAAACAATGGCTAGGATCGTTGCTTCTGTCACCCACGTCGTGGCTATTAATTCACAACTAGACGCAGCCCAAACTGGAATAAGGGGCGAGTAGTCGGGAGTTCGAAATAGCAGGTTATTCAATTTTAGAAATCAATTTCTAGAAATCTCGGGTTACAAAAGCCAGCGGTTGTTGAGATGTGGTTGACACCGACATCTGTACGCCTGTTAAGCAACCGCGCTAGTTCTACTGGAGGTATCATTCGATTCTATTTCATATGTCATGATTCAGTAGAGGAAAAGTTGCGGTGCCCTCGGTATTGGTACTACATGCTTGCAACTGTTGCGATCCCCTGCTTAATGCTGAAAGATTCAAAGGATGTGCCGAGTCTGCCCTCCAGTCGGACCAGGTCATATGTCTTCCTGGATGAGTTTTAAGACACTCGCAAGCCGTTCTTTGCGAAGCGGGATCCAAAGAATCTCGCCTGACCCTGTCGTTCCTTGTGTAGATACTACCAAATTATGATCGCGGAACTCGCCCAGCAGCGAGCGCATTGCGGTATCGTTCGTCGCAATAAAGTCGTTCCGCGCGATGTTGAATAACATGTCGTACCCGATCCCAGATTGTTGTAGGTCTTCTGTTCCTGCACCTGTTACATCGTTCTCCTCTATGCTCTCCAGTTGCCTGGTCCCGATCAAGACGAAAAGTTTCTTCGCCTTCTGAGTGACGGATGCTAAAACATGCAAGGCTGCCGTCTCTGTGATAGCCGTTGCACCGGTTCCCTGTGCAACCAACGCGTCTGTCTTCTTCCGCGGCCCACCACCGTGAGCACCTTTTATAGACGTCCGATCCGTGAATGCAAGCTCAAAGTCGTACGGCGCGAACGTAGTGAGATCATGCCAGAGCCATGCAAATCCTCGACGGGGCACGAGAGGTGGCGGAGCGTGTGCATCGGGTTTTCGAGCAGTAGATTCGGAGGTGGAGAAAATAAGGGGGGCGTTGATGTGATCAATAGACGCGACGAGGTGGATGCGAGGATTAAGCGCGAGGAGGGCGAGACATGATTTAGCCTTTGGAGCGCGGAGGGGTGCAGCGTCGATGTTGTGGATGATAAGGTACAACGGTTTTCTAAGCCCTGAATCGGCGAAAAAATCGTAGATCCGTTTACATTGTGCTTCGGGGGACGTGGAGGACAGCTCAGTATCGAGAATGCCTGGTATGCGTTCTATAGAAGAAAGAAGATCTTTGAAGGTAAATTCTGGCTGGAAGCCATTCGCTACGACGACGTGTCCAGATTTCGCACAGTATTCTGTCGCAAACTCGTTGAGAGCCCGTCTCTTTGAGCCTAAACCGTACATGAGAAGGTTGAATCCTTCAGCCAACTCACGCATGAACCGGACGAAAAGCAAGTCGCGTGAAGATTCAGTCAGTATGCTAGGCTCCAAGGGCTTAAGATCGAGGCCTTTCGATGCTGACTCAATGCCTTCAGCATACTCTTCGGCCGTCAAAGGGGGCACGAGCGAGGAGAATACATTCGCAGATGTCCGTGAACGGGTGCTGTTGTGCTTGAAATAAGCATCGAATGCTGTCTCGACAATGATATTGGTCCCAGGCAGCGCATTTTCTTCGTGTTTGCGTTTTTGTCGCGACGGAGACGCTTGGACCACATCCTCCCCTTCAGATTCTTCATCTATCAGCTCCTCCTCGATCTCTTCCTCTTCAATTTCGCTTGACTGCTCTTCGTCGTCGCCGAGATATCGTGGCATGTGGACTTGGATAATGAAGGAGTGTAGACACAAACTTGGCTTTTCATGGAAGTCAAAGAGATTGTCATACGATCAAAAGCAAACACATGTTGAACGACAAGACAGATTCTGAATTTGTAACTCAACAGGTCAGTTGAGGTTTCCATAGTTCCAATATTCCGACACCCTCTTCCGAAAACTTGAACCCCGCTCAACAGGAAATATCCGAAAATATCATGTCCTTTTGTGAATTTCTTATTCACTGATATGTAGGAGATACTGAACAGTGGATAACGTCTGGTCAAATCACTTTGAGCCATCTTCTGGTCGCCCGGCGCTACTTTGGCTGACTCGGAGGTGACACAAATCATCGCTTGGGCGCCTTTAGACGCTATTCCGGAGCCGGACTTTGATGGAGGAGGATGGTACGTGAATCGCGGATATTTATACCATGGGCGTGGCAGGACCAGCTCGGGCAATAATGTTTAAATCCACATTGACAGTAATTAGTTCGTCAAACACTGCACTATAAATCGAGGAATCTTTTCGCTAATTGGCTAAATGATCCCGTGCATGGGAACCTGCTTGACTAATCCTATCCCCAATCCTGAAAAGAATCCGTGCCACTGTGCCAGCGCCCAGATGGGTGTCATAGCCTCTCTAAAGTCAATCATCCTTTCAGGAGAGCCAGCGCCACTTGCTCGTCGAGTACGACGGATAACCTTCAAGGGTTAAGTTGCGACTTGAGCATCAGTTCCTGAAATTGCGCTGACGACAAGATGTATGGCGTATGATAAGCATGTTTCGTGACCGAGTTGTTCGCGTGATTGTGCATTCAATGTTTCCCATATCAAGAAAATTTCACCTCAATAGCGTATGGTCCCGGGTGCAGAAACAGTAAAATCACGATAGAAGTGCAAAGCTGGTAATGGGGAATGCTTCCTTCAGTCCAGATAGTATGTATAGCATTCCGTGGACTCAACCGATGGGAAATGTTTCATTTTAATAGCCACACAAATTAAAATCAGCTCAAATTGATATGTGAAAGGTATAGCCAATATCCCTGTCGCGTTGTAAGAATAGTTCACAGAGGAGAGGTATTTGACCTTTTAAGGCGGTCAGGGAGTCAGGAGTGGGCATTAATATCTATAACAAACTCTGGCGTTAGGAAACGCAATACACGAGATAAGGGACTTACTCATCTTGTTTTCTCGTGAATTGTGAATCCAATCGCCGCATGAGGGATATAGTTTAAGTGTCAGCGTGTGACCCTATGGTCAGGAGCCGTCAGAGATATAGCAATTTTCAGAAATGTCCATCCAAACCACTCAAACTGTCGCATACATTACACCTATGCGATTGAGGAAAAGCCAGCCGAGCGGAAACAAGGATTGAAATTGGTCACAACATGCTTTCCGAGAGATTCGGTCGTCTAGCTTATAACCTGCTGATTTTGCTTCATATATAGTACTGTTCAAGCCAGCATATCTCTTCATACCATAGTCATAATTCTTGATCGACGAATTTTGTTCAAAGCAAAACCCTCAGTCTAGTGTTACAGACTACATTCATGTATTGTACCTGATGAAAAGAAGTCTACGATACGAATATGAGTACTTTTGTAGTATGAGAGAAATATTCAGTGACGTAAAGGACTGGGGCGAGTGTTCGAGACCCATGGCGAGTTCCAACAGATCTGTCTGCAGCGCGGTGGGCACTGCAGCTTCAGAGCAAGTCTATTGTTGATTCTTCCAGTCATTTGCGAATATTCATTGACACCAACTGAGTACTGGTGAGCCTCGCCTGACACCTTTTGAACCCCAAGTCACGTGACTTCGACGCGTGCGAGTCCAGTCGATCGAACGTGCGCGATATTGTATGACTTTAATAGATTTCTATCGATTTGAATGCCTCCGCATATGCATGATAGAAATTGTTTATACGCCATTTCGTCTTACGCGTCACCACGAAGCACCTTACTAAAGTACATGCAATGTGTGGCTCTGAGATCTGAAGCTTTGAAGATCTGAACGCTCGCGCGAAACAGTGCCGCCAGTACATCAATTATCGCACAATGGTGACACGACGCGATCTTCCCCCTCTCTTGCCTTCCCTTCCCTGCTACGACTCAAGGGAGAGATCGTATGGGATGAATCCGCGAACACTTCCTAAGCTTACGATCACAGCCTTTGATAAATTACCCTAGCCAAAAAAGCTCAACCTCCAATTACAAATAAAGTTCGTTTGTTAAATCAAATCGCTCGCTCAAGAGACTATAGAAGTGTGACAGCTCCTACTCCAACCTAGAATGTGTGTGTCCTAGAAATTTTGTCGCATAGACTAGTGAAGCATAACGGTTAGACTACTTTGTAAGTGGACTTGAGTTGTAGAGGAACCGTCGACCGATAAGGGACACATAACGAACTGCAATTTCCCTTTTTGTGAACGAAATGCAGATGGTAATGATGAATACTTATACGAATATGGAAACAGTACTCTTAACTTTCGTCGTAATCGGCACCTAGACCAACCGTTCACCGCTTTATTGACGATCTATGATTTCTTTACCTCCATTAAAGTTGCATTCAATTTCCAAATGTATAATGTGTGTACATTAATTAGGGGTTTGGGCGGGTCAAACTTTTGGGAATGATTGGAAAACTGGGGTCGAAATGTGGTGTCAACGGATCGATACTTATCAAGTCAAAAGTAGTCGCGTTCCCTGAGATGGCGAAGCTTGGACAATACCACGTTCGTTTTGTATGATTAGCACTTATATTAGAACATCCAAAGGCTGGATGTGCACATTGCAAGATTCAACCGAGTACATGTGGCGTACGAGGCACACACAAAATGGCATTGGCATCTCTGTCACGCCATCATCAGTACATATTGACTACAACAATCGTGAGTATGTTAGATATAAATACTGGAAGATGATAAGGGACGCAACTGCATATTATGTAGATGAAAACGCTGTATGTAAATGAAACATCGTATGCGTGAATGGATTGTGCCCAGGGCAAAAAAATAACAGATCAAGATAAACCCGTCAACGGTGTGCGTTAATGATGTGATAATTTTCTTAAGTTTGGGAGCAATCAAACCGGCCCACGACTGAGCTCGACACCAACCTTTTGTACAAGCTGCATCCCGAGAGGCTCCAACACATCTTTCCACACCTCCTTGCGCCTTCTTCCCTCGAAAATATAATTCGACCGCTCTCCCGTCTCGCCCTCGGGCCCAAATACATAGAATCTATCCTCCCTCCACGGCGCCTCTCCATGAGCAAAAGATATCCATTTCTCCTGCATAGAATCCCGGACGCGGCGGTAGGACCACTCGTTGACGACACATGTCGCCCAGTCTTCGTCTGTCTCTAATGCGAAGGTGAAATCTCCTTCGTCGTCATCATCGTCGAATGAGTCACAGAGTCCTTCTGAGCAACTAGAAATAGGCGATTGCGATGACGCAGGCAAAGGAACCGTGTCGAACAGGTAAATCAGGTCCGCGGCATGGTGCGGGACACCTTTTGAGGGACTTTCCTGATCAAACACATATCTCCACACACCACAGCCTCCTCTTTCGCGTTTCGCATTGTGAGCCACGCACTCTGTAGGCCATGCGACGCGGGCGTCGTTCACGAGGTCCATGAGACGTTCCGATATCTCCTCGTCCGGCGTGTGGAGAGAGATATCGTAGGCTCGCATGATATTGCTGGCCATCAACAGTGATTGACAGATGGCCTTGATACGGCGCACCGCGCCAGAAGCGTTCCACGATGATATTGAGCGCTCCCAATGCGTTGCGTCTACCGCACAATCTCCGATAATCAGCGGCTGCAGATTCGGAGGGAAGGCAAGCCGAGGTGTATGTGCCGGAGAGGGAGGGACGCGCGACAGGCTCCGTACGGCCGACCTGCTTCGCGCACGACTATGTGCGCGCGCTATATGATCCTTAAGCAGATAGTGATGCCGTGCGCGTGCGTCAGAGGGCTTGGCAAAGTAGTCTTTCCAATCAGGCCGAAGAAACACACCATCATCAACAACACGGACAGAATGCCCGAGACTCGCGAGCTTATCTGCATCGTACGCACGGAATTGCTCCATAGTAGTGATGCGCAGCCTTGAGAGCACGCGAGAGAGTTGCCATCCTGAGTTTACTACATCCGGGAGGTTGTAGTCCATGAGTGCGCTCTGTATGATAGCGCGCTGGAACACCGGGCGAGTCTGATTCGCCGCGGACAGAAGATGATACAGGATGTCAGCACCACCCGACGATACGCCGAAAACCGTAATATTTCCAGGATCGCCACCAAAGTCAGCAATGTAGTGATGAATCCATTCCATCGCCCTCCGTTGATCTCTCAGGCCTAGGAAACGAAAAACGTCAGTCCGTGTGTTCCATCATCATGCATAGATACGGAGACGTGCCATAATTCCCCACGCCTTCCTCCCCAGCAGCCATGTTATCTTCCCGAACCATGGGACTTGCCGCGAAACCAAACAGACCGATGCGGAAGCTATATCATGAAAATCAATTGAAAGTGTATCGCTCTAATAAAACCACCTACTTAAAAGTGACAATGATCACTGGTTTTCCCATACTTAAACTTTTCCTCACGAGAGGGCCCCCATCATAAACCCAACTGGAACCACTACCTCTGTCACCCCCCCTTTGCGTAGGATCGACTCTTGAACATGGGTAAATAAATGATAACGAGATACTCACCCATGTACCCACAACATAACTGGCAAACGAGACTGGGACGTAAGCCCAGCCGGACATGTTATGTTTAGATTCAAGCATTCGAACTCGTCCGACTTCAAGACCTGCTGCGGAGAACAATCATTCGAAATGCCAACCAATGTCTCTTCATAAGATAGCCTCGAACGAGGCTGTGGGCAAATTGGCCTAGATCCATGAGCTCGTGAGAACAGATGAGATGAGATTGAAACATACCCGGGGTGCGAGGCGTCTACTATACGAGAGTATGTCTTCCACAACTTGGACGGGCGAAAGCGGGCAGGCACAGAAGCGTACTTAATACCCAAATATTGATGTATCGGTACATCTGGTGTCGATAGAGGGTGATCAACACCACAGAAGGTTGCGTTGAGCAACACATGATCGACGTGCGGGACGCCGGCATGATATGGTTTTTGCACCGCTGGCATGCTTGTCAGTAACCTAGCTTCACGAGTAAATCGTGAGGATGTAGAGGGGAGTAAAAGTGAAGGGGGCACGAGCAAGAGACAAGGCCAGATTGTCGACTGAGGGGGGGTTGATGTATGTTCGTATCAAAGGAGATACCGAGACAGCGGTATGTGAATAAGGGCGCACCTCGTCTCGATCGATCGAATTGGGTGGAGAACACTGAAAAACTGAGACGATAGTCCAGGATAGGAAACTCGACAATCTCCGCACGTGATGCTGATTTTGGCGATATCCCAGACCTTCTGGCATCGTTTAACGGACAAATCCTTGCCAGGAAGTAGCATTCTTGACACTCGTATGCCCAATTTCGATCAGGTCCATCTGGACTAGATTAAGAGCCGTCCGCATGCGGCGGCGAAGACTCATGGCGTCAGTGAGGTCTTAGTATGAGCCAAATTGAAAATCCGGCTCCCTGACTCCGCGGTCTAGACCGAATACGAGTAATTGTTTTGCGTAGAGCAGCACCAACTGGGATTGTGCTCTTGGAAACTTGTTTATTCAATGCCGAAAGCGAAGGATCCAAATGATTCGGAATGTTGGTCGGGAACTTCTATGAAAACTCGATATGCTTAAGAAGGCAATTTGACACACTGAAGTCACATGCCAGAGGGAAACGTATACGAAGCATCCTTCATTACAGTGGTCAGGAAATCGATTAACGACGTTCACTCACCTGCACCTCTATAAATGCAATCCTGTCAGACTGAATTAGCGCGAGATGATCGACTCAGGAGATTGATCAAGGACAAAAGCGGAACCTAGAAAAAAACACATTAACAGTCCGCAAGACAAAATGTAGTGATGACACACCTTCCGCTGAACCTGCTGGCAGGATCGATCTTTTATAATAAGTAGATCACGAAGCAACGCATCCATTGCAACCGAACGCTACTGCCATACATTTACGATAATAAACTAGCAGACAGTATCGGGAAATATTATCTGTGTATCGATAGCCCCTCAATGTGGGTCACAGTACATGATCAATTTGAAAGCACAACATAGAGAGAGAGAGAGAAGACCGCGGACCAAATATAAAGAACATTAATTTTCAAACTGAGCACATCACGACGTGTGAAAGATGCAAAGATAGTAATAGAAAGACTGGAGACGTGCGACAAACATTAAGGACGGAGTGAAGACAAAAAACTGTCATTGATAGTGCTATCGATATCATTTTCATCATGATACGTCGGAAATCTCCGCCGAACTCAACGGTGATTGCGGCCCGAGATGTCAAGCAGTCGAATGTATATGGTACATCTTACAATTGCCTTACAAGTATGTATCTTCATTATGCCTTATTACATTATCCCCGTACCCTCACTACTTTCCGTTTTCCTTTCTGTACACCCCCGGATGCGCCCGATGTAGGACCAGCACCAGGAATAGAACTTTCTGTGGCGTTCATCCCAGCTTTAACAGTTTCAATGAGCACACCACTTGAGATCGCAGGAGAATATTGCGAGATCCGGCTTGAGAGAGATGGGAGGGGTTCAGGAGGCACAGGAACCCGGCGACCACTTGTTTGTTTAGGCTGCGGAGCCGCAGGCGACTTGGATTTCGTCTGTGCAGGTTGCTTGCCTTTGCTAGAGCTTATGGGTTTGGGCGGCGGCGCTGCAGCGGGATTTGACGGAGTATAATTATACGGTGGCTTGGGGATATTTTCTGGCTTCAATTGTTGTATTTGCAGGCAGATCATCTCGAGGAGCTGTTTCTCTGTAAAGAGGTGGCGCGCGTCTTGGCGTGCCAAATCAAGTAAGAGGGAAAACAACTTACTGGTCTTCACGGCGGAGTTGACAAGCCGTCCATCCTTCTTCCACTGCACACGTACGCGACCGGGATTATCCCAATCGCGTGGATGTGCCTTGCTGACCTCGTGTAGCGTACTGAGGCCCAACCGACTTGCCGCTTCCGCAATATCCTTGCTGAGCGGCCACCAAAGGCTCTTCGCGCGCGACACGCGACGCTGTCCTGTCCCATAAGGCCGCTTAGCGTCTATGTAGATAGGATAGATGCACGTCCATCTGTACGAGTCGATCGTTTCTTTTTTAAATCTCACATTAAGAAGTCAAAGCACACACGCTTTGTAGGGAGTGATGTCAAGGGTCGAGCTAGTCTCTGGACGATTTGCGCCTGAGGCTGTGGGCCTGGACTGTATCTTGGAAGAGGGCGGCGAAGCAGGTCCGGCTTGCGGCTCGAACTCGTCATCCGAAATGTGCATTTCCTCGATAAGAGGCCCACGGGTGCCAGTGTTGGGGAGGATATGAGAGGGAAGAGGGAGTATTGTATCATCGTCAAACTCATCCTCGACGAGAGGTGCTCTGCGAGACATGGCTGTTGAATAGAGATGGTGATCGTTTGTCGTACGAGCGTCTGAGTCGAGATAGGTGATTTCGCTTTTCCCACGTGTTCTCCGCACTCACTACATGTCCCGCAGATGATTCTCTTCTCGTCAAGGCTGGTAACGACGATATGTTTGTAAGTTCATGCGTATGAAATGTTGATATTATCTTATGAGATTCTAGTACTTCAATTTCTCTTCTATCACTTGTTTTAGCCGCTCATGGCCACTCGAATCCGCCTGCGAACGATACCCAACCAGGACTCACCTGCACACCATTCACTGAGTGCCAGCCGTGTCCGAAGTCTCAAGTATGTCTTATTCCCTCAGTTAAACAGAATTAAAATCTATTTTCCTCCAGCTTTCGGAACCGTTTTGCCAACCTTTCGGCAATAGACAGCTCATGCACTGTTTCAGTACTACGTCCGCACGTCCTCCATCTCACGGCTCTCTAAGTTATAACGGCGCACAAACCCCTCCAGGGAGCATCGACTCAGATATCAACATCGACCTTGATTCCTTTAAAACGGAACATCCAGAGGGCGAAACACCCGCCTGGGGTTCCTGTGGTCGCATCGTAACTCAGGAGCGTGCAGACTTCTTCGAGTTTGTAGCATGCAACATCATTTTTGCGGCCATCGCTCTGTTTGTGCTATTTGCACGTTCAAAGCGCCTTCGCCTGCTTCAGGCGAGGCAACTGGCTGCACGTATCGGGGTGGTTCGCGATACAAGGACAGGGGTTGGGCAGAGGTAAAGTTCAATGGATTTCGTTCGGGATGTTATCAATAGGTGGCTTCCTGTGCCTTTGCCGCGTGGTTGTGTGGAGCTCTGATAAGTTTACTTGAGGTAGAGTACCTGCTTTGATACAAGTGCTGTTCCAGAGCTGCGATCCGAGTACCGCCATGCTAAGCTCAGCTGGGAAGAAAGGCAACCATCCGCTGGATTTGGTACCATTCCAAGAAAGATACTTGTTGTGAAAGAGCTCCACCTTGCATCCTCGCTTCTTTCCAGAGACAGAAAAGCAAGGGATACTGGAACACGTTTCGCATCATACAAGACGGGATGAGGTATATTTCCTCGAAGCTTTTAGCTAGACAATAATTGTCGAGCCGGATATGCTCTGCTTGTCAGCGTGGGATAAGATGACCAAATATAAATATATACCTCTCCCCTTCGGGTGATCTCATTTTATTCATTATTGATTAAATTTCTTTGACCCGCCCAATGTCATTGTCACTTTTAGACTGTTCGTTGCATTGTGTTGACAAGGTTTAGACAAATGCAATGCTTGTTTTCCTGGACAACAATCATAGATGCATGGACCATCATGGGACACACGTGTTGTTGATGATCTTCATTCCCCAAAAGTGCCAGACGTTCTCGTCGAGTTCATCCCAGGGCGCAGGCTGAGGTTACCTTACACCTTGAATCACCTCGGATCTTCTCCAGCACAATTCATAGTTTTTTTTTTCAGACGAGGCCATCATTTACATGGCCACGACTTGATCCACGACAAGACAATGACACAATGGGGCCAAGGACACATGTCACTTACCCCCACAATCGGCGCCCAACCTGTGCGATCTTTCGTGGATTGTTCCTGTGCCCTACATATAAATACGATCGACTCCTGCCAAAATTTCTTCATCAAACACTTCCGAGCCCCCTCTAAACCACTCTCCTCTTCGACCCCCCTCGCATGCACCTGAACATGCTGCTCTCCTTCTACTTGGTATTTGTTGATTGCATCTCTTTGGCGTCTGCGGCGGCTTTTTGTGGGCTGGTCCCCCCGAAACCGGCATCGCATTCCGTACAGGTTGTAAATTCGACAGATGATGTCGTGGCAGCGATGTGGTGGCCTGCTTGGCGCAACGCAGAACAACCTCCGAGCAACATTTCTTGGTCTAAGTATAATGTTGCGACGTATGCCTTCGCGTAAGTATTGTTTTCAAGCGGCCTCAACGTTCTGATTAATTGATCGTTCCGTAGCGTTCCTACGGAGAATGGAACTCTGTCAATGCCGGATGACACGAATAATGTCATCCTTCCAGAGTTTGTCACTCTCGCACAGGAAAATGTACGCTTTGATTTGCTTGCTCAGTCAGGAAACGAAGTTCATATCCAAGTGACAGAATGTGAAAGCCCTGGTCTCTATTGGTGGATATACAGGCTCGCGTTTCTTCTCTGCACTCGTTAATCCTGAAAACCGTACCAATTTCGTCAATACTTGCTATGAATTCATGACCAGCAATAATCTTGACGGTCTGGACTTCGAGTACGCCACCTAGAATCTTGTAACTGGTCGATTCTCATCTTCATTTGAACAGTTGGGAGTATCCAGGCGGGGGCGGACTTTCCTGCAACCTCGCCTCTGGCAATGACTCGAACAATTTCTTCGCGTTCCTCCATGAGCTCCGTGAGAAGATGGGTTTGGACAAAATGATTACCCTCGCAGTGCGAGCCACACCGTTCACAGACACAGACGGAGATCTTTCTGACCTAGCGGAAGATGTTGATTACATTGGTGAGAAAATGTTCGATGCATATGATGATCTCATCATTAATAATTTTCGATATGGAATAGCTATCATGGACTATGATATCTGGGGTTCCTGGTCTCCGACAACTGGACCGAATGCACCCCTTGATGATTCGTGTGCAACGACTAAAGCCGGATCTGCCACTTCGTCTATCCAGCAGTGGACAGCTACCAACTTCCCCGCTAATAAAGTAGGTCGTGCAATCCGGCCAGTAATCATGCATATTCAAATTCTGTGTGTTTAGATTGTGCTTGGTGTCCCAGCTTACGGTCACGGATTCAACGTTTCATCTGCCAGCGCATTGCGTGCAAATGGCTCGATCGCGGTGTACGCTCCCTTTACTGGTATTCCCTATGGCCCTAACGACAACGCTTCTGCCCCTCCTCAACGTGAGTTCTGTTTTTTCTGATATTGGACGATGCACTGGTTCTAACCTCGTCTCGCAACAGCGGATATCTGCGGTGACGTTTCAACTGCGCCCAGTGGTTTTTACTACTTCGAACAACTGATTTCCTCCGGTTTCCTTGACGAATCGGGTTCTCCTTTGCAAAATATTTCATACATCATTGACCCTTGCAGCCAGACGGTTCGTTCTCCATCTCATGAGGCGACTTCAATGCTAAACCTCGTTCAATCTTCAGCCCTTTGTCTATAATCAAGATGCCTCGATCATGATTTCTTTCGATGATGCAAAAAGTTTTGGTGAGCCGGTTTGCCCTTTTACGCTTCCGTTTTACTAAAACCTTTTTGGTACAAGCTGTGAAGGGACAATTTATCAATGACAAGGGTCTAAAGGGCTTCTCTATGTGGGATTCTTCAGGAGACTACAATGACATTCTTTTAGACTCCATCAGTGATGCCATAGGTATCGAGCAGATTTGTAGTTGAGCCTGGTGCTCGAGTATATGTCCTTCGACCCAATACATTCCTTACTTTAATTATATACTAACTGTATTTCTGAATCATGTATTCATGAAATTCCTTGCTTGCAATTAGAGTCTCCCGGGCTCCATGATAATCGCCGCGTTTTGAAGTATTGGCATGTCACATGTGCCTTCGTCACCTTATTACGTTAAAGTCGCTTGCCGTAACACGAATGTTCTTGATTTCCTTAACCCCAAACTTATGACTCAGGATGGACACACTTGCTTTTGCAAAAAATTCTCGGACAAAACAGGTCCGACTGCGCGATCACATTGTCTCGGATAGGCCTTGTCAAGTCCCGCCGCGCGACAACCGTTAAACCACGTGATGAACAATATGAAAGTCGCGTCATCGTCTGACTTGCCTTTCGAGTTGTCTTGCAGTAATTCTTTTCGCGTTCTTGCTAGCAAAATGCCCGAACTGCGCACCTCTTCTCGTTTGAAGAATAAAGCAATCTCCTTGATTGCAGCTCATCAATCTCCAGCTTCAGTGCCTCAAAAGATTCAACGTAAACGACGCAAGGTTGATGGGACGCTGAATAAATCGAATACGACATACGAAGCGAGAACTTATCGAAGAGGTATTCAAGGAAAATTGAAGCTGATCACTGAAATGCCTCTCGACATCTTCTATGAAATAATTAGTTTTCTTCAACCAGCAGATCTCCTCTGTTTGTCCAGAGCCAATAAAGTTCTTCGAGGCATGTTATTGAATCGAAAAACGAACTACATTTGGAAGGGAGTAAGCAATTAGCGCAGCTGTTGCAGATTTATATCTTCATCCCGCTCTCAGGCATTCATGAACATTGACCAAGATCCTCCGCCCGTAATGCCAAAAGATATGACGTACCCTAGTTACACCTTGCTCTTGTATGGAACTGATTGTCACGTAAGTTTTGCTTGCTCACCTGTGGCTTCATCTATATTGACGCTACTTGATAATATTTGATATTCAGAATTGCGGTCAGGTGAACACATCAAACGTTCATTGGGCTGCACGGTTACGGCTTTGTGCCGCTTGCATAAAGAAAAAGTGAGACGATCACAATTTCCTTAAGGCTCATCGACTCAAGTTGCCTTCAACTCTGGCATGACCGTTTCAGCGCTACGAAGCAATCGAGAAAAGCTTCCAGATCTGTGCCCTCCGTGGCATGTCAGCATACCAACCAATCGTACGTCCATATATGGATGACCTTCCTGTTTGACTGCTCTTACTTGTCTCTTCTAAAGCTGACGCTGTCCTCTATGTGAAAGAAGATTGTCAAAGGATAACTCGCGAGTTAGGCAGACTAGAAAATGATGAAAACTCGTCCAGCAAGTTTGTTTGGACACAGAAAAAAATTTATAATGAACGTGTGGAGGTTCAAATTAATCAGTAGTGGATGACTTTGACTTGACTTATCCGTTTTTAAGCATGCGAGACAATGCGAAAAATGGTTCAATGACATGAAAAAGAGACGAGAAAAAGAGATTGAAGATATCCTCTTGAAGAGAAAGGAGGTGTACGTTTTTCTTATTCTTTTCGAATTGTAATCTTTGAGCACCGTTCAAAGTATATGTCGGAAGCTTCGCCAAGATGGTGAGGTCTTCTCTTTACAATCCATGCGTGCATTGACTTCAAGTGCCATAGGTTGGAGCGATGAATTAGATTATCTCTGTCCATGGGGAGTTCTCGAAATACCTGGAGTAGATAGAGCACAGAAATTAACAGAGAAGGGTAAGTTCATACTTGAGGTGACATCTTTCATGACGCCACTGGTACTTGAAAAGTCACAAGCCTGGGCCAAAATCTATCCTCGCATCAAAATTTATCTCGAGGGTGTCCGTTTGAAACGCCTTGAAGAGTTGCGTCAATGTATCGTTCAAAGACGCATGATGCTCTTGATGCCTCTGTACCAAGAATACTTGAGCACGCTACCACACCTTTCCCGTGTTCCTGGGTTTCCAGATCTATGCGCGGAGGAGCTCTTTCGATCGCTGATCTTCTCCACTGCCATTGATACGACGCTTATGCTGGCCGACTTCACAGTCCATAAGGATGACATCGCCAAAGCTTCTAGGGCTCAGTCCGAGTCACAAGTACAGCTTTTGGAAGCCTTGCTTCCTCCAGACCATCCTTCTTTAGATCTTGCTATGACGTTGTTCAATTGCCAATGGTGCGGAAAGTTAGTATCTTATCCTGGCGTATTGCACCATCATTGCCTGATTGAAAGCCATGATAATTTCGAACCAAGCGGTGATAATGCTGAATTGTATAAATTTGCACTGATACATAGGCCATGGGACTATCGTGGATCATGCAATGATGCAGAATATGCGCTGTTATTCCGACGACCCTGGAACTTTGGTGGATGGCAAGTCAAGTACGATGAAGAGGCAGTCGGTCATGCAAAGGCAATAATTGAGCTATGTGGGGCTGACCCATACGATGTGTCCGAGAAAGCGATGAATGAGCTCGACATCAGAGTTGAGTGTCTGCGTTGTGGACATGGAAAGCGCGGACGAACGGGGCGACTTGCTATGGCATGGTCAGTCGCGGTATGTTGTGGTATTTTCTCAGTTCCCAGATTATAGATTTACCGAGACATATCCTCTGAATTCAGGTTGCTCACGAATTGGAAAAACACAGTCAGGATGAAATAGACTTAGAATGGGACGGGCCTCGGTGGAAACTCTTGGATGCGGTGGACCTCGAGGTGGCAAAGTCCAAGGAACTGCGAGGTCCCCATTACCCGGTCAGAATCCCTCGAATGACCACGGCATAGCCGAGCCTAGTGAAGGACTCCCAGTCCCTACCATCCTTTGTATGTTGAACAAGCTGAGTAACACGATGTACGTATTACCATAATGAAATCAAGTCATACCTGGCACCTGCAGCCTTGTGAAATAAACAAATTGTGTCGTTCCCCAGATTCAAGTTCAAGTCTTTCGAAGACGGGTCTGCGAGCGTCAGTGAATATCGATGTCGAAGGTCGACCTATCATTTACGTATATCTTACTTTTGTGAATTGGTCCTTTCGGATAATATTTGCGGCGCTCAAATCTCGTTTTGAAAAATGTCTTGCTTCACGACATCAGGCCTCAGGCTTTGTGGGAAATAGTGCCCTATTGGTCTGAATTGTCACTTTCATGAATGGGAATTTGCAGCTACCCAAGATGGTGAAGTTCCCTTATGTCAAACCACATCTATAACTCGGCGGATGGCCTCGTACTCAAGGCCCTTAGAGGAGCAGTAGCCCTCAATCCAGCACTCAAATTGTAAGTGGTCGTCTTCAACTTCGCAATCAGCGTGCCATCCTTACTGCTGTAATCAGACACGCAGCTTCCAAGTCGGTTTATGTATCTGATGACAATTATCCTCGCATGGATGCGGCGAACAACGCTCTTTCCAGTGTTGCCGTCATTTCAGGTGGCGGAGCAGGACACGAACCTGCTCATGCAGGTTACACCGGTCGTGGGATGCTTTCTGCATCTGTCTCAGGAGATATATTTGCCAGCCCCAGTGCAAAACAGATTCTTCAAACAATATACTTAGCTTCTTCCTCCGGAGCCACTCTGTCTGAAGCCAACGAAGCCGTCCAGGCTCCTGGGTGGAAGGATGTCCTGGTGATCATAAACAACTATACTGGAGATCGCCTCAATTTTGGGCTTGCCATCGAGAAGGCTCTGGCCTCTTCCCGCATGAAAGTTGAAAGCGTCATCGTAGCCGATGATGTTTCACTTCTTCAGCCAGCCTCTGCCTCTGGGTCGCAGGCTCGAAAGAGCCTGGTTGGTGCACGAGGCCTCGCAGGCAACATACTTGTGTGTAAAATACTGGGCGCCTTTGCTCATAGAGGTGCGGACTTGACGCGCGTCAAACTACTCGGCGATTTCGTGGTGCACAACTTAGCAAGTGTCGGTGTTGGATTGGGCCATTGTCATGTTCCTGGTCGAGGACAGAGCTTGGATAGCGCTATGGTGATAGCAAAGGGAGAGTGTGAGATAGGCCTCGGACTTCACAATGAGCCTGGAGTAGCACGGAAGAAGATGGAAGGACCAGATAAACTTGTGGCAGAAATGCTTGGTCTCATCATGCGTTCAAGGCATGGGACCGGAGAGGATTTCCTTCAAGTTGCTTCTGGTGACATGGGCCGAAATCTGTCCGATGATATCGTGTTGTTTATCAACAATCTTGGCGGTATGTCTCAACTGGAACTAGCTGCTGTGTTGGATGAGATCCTTTGTCAACTGGGTGAGTAACAAGCAATAATATGAATACTCCTGCGTCTCCACCTGTACATTCTTGTGTCCTCAGCTTCAGTTTGCATTGTTCCAAAGCGCGTCTATTCTTCTGCTTATATGACTTCACTCAATGCTCCTGGATTCTCGATCTCTATCCTCAATGTATCGAGGATCCAACAAGGACTCAATACGTCCCCTAGTTGGAATAATTCGGTCACTATCCTTGAACTTCTTGATGACCCGACGGATGCCGTTTCATGGCTCGGGGTTCGTAGCTGGCCAGCCAAAAGGCATACTCAAGGAGTCGAGAAATCGAGTCCTCCGCCAAACATTGGTCCACCTTTGCCTCCAGTATCTCCGAGGGTCACAAAACAGTTGAAAAGCTTTTCTGAAAGAATCGAATGCGGCATCAGATCTGCATGTGAAACTGTTCTGCTCCAACAAGAGGCAATAACTGCATTTGATACGATCTTGGGAGATGGTGATTGCGGAGAAACTTTTGCCGCCGGTGCTAAAGGTAGGTTTTTTTTGTGGGGGAGGAGTTTCGAGAAAGAGATAGCTCATCTATCGTTTTCTAGCTATCTTGGCGATTCTTGACGAAGGAAGTATCGAGATATCCTCCATCACTGGTTTTGAACTGGTTAAATTTGTTGCAGACGTGCTTGAAAACCGGATGGGTGGAACAATCGGCGCTTGTAAGCTTGTGTGATCTTTGCTCACCTGTTCGCATATCCTTATCGCTACTAGTGTTTGCGATATTCTTCACAGCAGTGTCTACATCTCTCAAGGACTCGAAAGATGCGCCCACAAAGCAGGAATGGGGAAATGCACTTTTTACGGGACTGAATTCTCTGGAGAAATATACACCAGCGCAACCAGGTGATAGAACCATCATTGACGCCTTACGTCCATTTTGCGAGAGCATCTCTAAAGAGGGAAATACCCTTGAACAGGCGGTGGACGCAGCGAAGGAAGGTGCAAATAACACTCGATATATGCCAGCAGTCTTGGGGAGGGCAGCATATGTCACGATTCCAGACGATTTGGAGAACCTACCACCTGATCCTGGCGCATGGGGTGTCATGGCTATCCTTGAGGGTCTTTGCAGTGGCTTACATGGGTGATGCCCAATTTATGTAGTTGGCATAGCCATAAATTCGCACTACTTCTTCAAACCAGTCTCCAGAATTCGATATACATTATGTCTACATTAACATAACTGTCGAATGTTCCGCTTGCACCATTCTGACCGTCCCTGAAGATATTCCAAATTCTCCATTTCCCTCAGTATATCATCTCTTTTAGATTGTTCTAGTTCCCATTCTCCCAGTATCCTTCCATACTTCATTGCACCTTCGGCATCACCAAGCGCCACGTATGCTCTCATAATCGCATGTAGATGGTGTTTGTATGCATATGACGCCTCCAAGCCCTCCTTCTCGATGACGCTGATCCAGCGTAAGCTGATCTTGATGGTATAGTCGTCCGCGAGTAGCGTGTTTGCCAACCACGTGTCAAAGTCGGCTTCGATTGCATGAATGCTTGCGCGCAGAGCGAGTCGACGGGCATCGGATAGGAGAGTGGGTGGTAGACAGGAATGGCAGGTGCAAGTAAACCCATATGACGCGAGATAAGCTTGTCGAGAGGAAGCAAGTTCAAGAAGAGTGCAGTAAGAGATGAAGATTTCTTCGCCAGACTTGATAGGACGTGTGGCTCTGAGTTGAAAGGAAAAGGAGCAAATGTCGAAGACTCTTTCGGCGGAAGGACTGCAACTATTTCGAGGGAAAAGAAAGTCATGCGTTAGTTATTGTAAAATGAAGCGTCCTATTATACCTATGATTAATACGGCTCATCGTCTTGCACACTGCAGCATATCCACCAGAATGAGGTTCTGGATCCATGACACCTGTTAGCTCAAACCCATTGATCCCAATCACTCTCGAGATGGGTCCGCTCACATCATCCTGGCTCCCATGAGCCAAGTCCAAAAAAGCTTCCTGTTGATCGGGATTCAGTCGCTCAAAACATGGGCGGAGGTACGTGCTTTCCCACTTGATTCGTATCGCGTCCTTGCGTGCATTTCCAGTGATCCCTTGAAAGTCAAGTTTTGTCGCAAAATGTGGCATGGGTATAGTAGTAGGTGTTACAATGAGTGGTCGTTCGGTAAGAATATGGTCGCCCATTGCGAGATCCCGGGTTGCGAACATACCCAGACCATGACTCGAGGGGCCAATGCGAAAGCACACGTCCGAGGGATAGTGTGGACGTTGAGGGAAACTAGTTGTCGAGAGTATGTCCTGGGGAACAGGACGGCGAATTAGGCAACAAGTTGAATCTTCCAACTCGCTGGACTCTGGGAGTGCGATATTAACCAAATCATTGTGCTTCCAATCTTCAAAATCCGTGTTGTCGTCTGCAGGAAAGGATGTTTTCCTCAAAGAAAGTTGTGTCCAAGCAGTTCCTAACCTTCAATTAGTACACGATCCAAGCTGTCATCTGTGTGTCCCATCGTCTCTCTGTCTAACGAAGAGATGTAGTTGTATTTTCTAATGATAGAATTGTGCCAAACTTCGAAGCTCAGACAAAGCGATAAGATAAGATTCACCCAATTATGTAAATTGTCCATACTTTTCGTTCGCGCAAGCTAGACCACGATATGATGGCGACGCAATTGCCTGCACACAACTCTGACGACGATGACGACGATTATGTACCTCATGCCGAACACGAAGACGGTGTGTTTAAGTCAAAATTAGAGAGAACTTTCTAAAGGCACCATCCACAATCTCTAGAATCATCAGACGAGGAACCAGAGTTCAAACGTCCCCGAGTGTCGCCACCACGGGGATCCAATTTAGATGAAGCGGAGAAACAGCAGTATTCTATTTAACAAATTTGAATGATTATGACTCATTCATTCGTAGAGCTAAAGATGCGTTATGGGCCTCATTTCAAGCTGCAGTTTCTTCCCCATCCACTCAACCGCCCTCGTTTCAGGAGATGGTGAAAGTTGAAAAACGCTTCCGATTCGCTGGAGAAACTGTCGTGTGCGTTTAAATGTGTTCCCCTCTCGTGTTGCTCCTTACATGACTGGCTAGAGAAGTGGTTGAAGTTGCTGCAGACTCCACTGACGCGAAGAAATGGCCTTTGTGGCATGAGAAGGAAGACAATCAGAACACACCAGCCGTCTCGTCACTCGCAGAATCAAAGTTGGTGGAAGTTCCGTCAGGAGCGCCTTCTGAACCATCAACTTCCACAAAACCTACTGTAAAACGACCAGGCCCTCGAAAGTCTAAAACCGTTTTAGCTGCTATACCGACTCAAAAGGCAAAGAAACTTTCGACTCTCGAAAAATCAGCTATGGATTGGCAAGCGCATGTTCAAGCATCCGGAGAATCAGGTCTCAAGGACGAACTTGAGGCTAACCGTAGAGGGGGCGGATATATTGAAAAGGTAGAATTCTTAAATAGGGTGGAGGCACGGAGGGAAGGAGTCATTGAGGCAAACAAAGGTAGTAAGCGCCGGAGAAATTAGCTTGGTGAGCCTACGACACATTCTACTCGGTGCCTGCTTATGCCACTACAAGACAGATATGGTAATTTGTTTCTAGAGGCGACGTTTGTAATTATTCTACGAATCCATACATGCAATATATCCTCAACAAGAGAGAGACTTGCGAGCCATGGTTTCAAGAATACCAATAGACCTTAGCATGATCGATGGCTGTTCCTCTGAAAAGTTCCAAAACAAGCATCCTGTATCTCCGAGCAGGAGATCAATAGGCTCGCAGGCTTTTTGTATCTCATTTTTCAACCTTTACAGAGAAGGGTATATGATGATGTTGGATTCCGTGAGTGAAATCCATTTATTGATAATCGATTTGTTGCGTCATCCTAAGCTTCAATTCATGAATGCGTCACTTTTTTTGTCGTCTCGTCACATTATTGACGCTCAAACCACATCGGCCGCAGGCCCTTGGGTTCTGGAATTGCGGCTCTCTCACGACCCTCCGCAATGACTACTCTCTGAACTGGTGGTACAGACCAGACCGCTCTCCCCGCTGCCCGCCGTCTCCGGCACGCTAGCCATTCCGTATTGTTCGCTTGCCGTAGAACGAACCGTCTGACACCCTTCAATTCGATGAGAACGGCTTTACCATGACCAGCATATCTGACGCATGATGGCAGACCAAATATACGTGATCAATGTTACCGTTAAGGGTATTGAATGTCTTGGAGTCAAACCAGTCAAACATGACTCCACTATGAGGACTGGTTGAATCATTTTCCTGATCCGATTTCGATGCGTCAAGAGGAGGCCTTGACACTCCAGGCAACGTTCATGAACCTATCGAAGGTCGTGGTCTAGAGTGGGCATCATACGTCCGACTTGGCTCATGGGTAAGTACTCAACATGACTAATCGTTCAGACACATCATTAAGGATAGTACGTTCATAAACATCTTCTCGACAATCTATTCGCAATAGGAACAGTGAGACGGTCGTGTTCCGTTTATCGCGGCCGATGATATTGCCGAACTAGTTGACTGTGCTGTTACTGATGAAAAGAATCATAATGCAGACCATTTGATTGTGGGACCAGATGCGTATACTCATGACGAAGTAAGCAGTTGTGATCACAGGTAGAGAATAGAATGTTGATGTGTCATGCAGGCCGCCGTAATCTTCAGCAGAATTCTTGATTGTAAAATGGAACTGCCAGAGAAACAAAGAATCAATTTCTCGACAGCGCTAGGCCTACCAGAGAGCAGAGCCCAAATCACGGTTGTACTTGAACATCAATCCGCGCAAAGCAGCGAATTCATTATAATGCCAAATGAACCGTCAGACGGAAACATCATCGGTAAAACGCGTCTAGCTCACTACGGTGAACGGGAGTCAAAGGCTTTGGGAGTAATTGAAGCAATTGAGATTATCTTTACAACCTGTTTATAATTGTTCTAGTAGCAATAACCTAAAAGTGTTGAAAAAGGTAGAAGGATAACCACGGCTCGAAGTGCATACACAAAATTGAATGGTCACGTGCGCGTGATTGCGTTTGTTCAGCTTGAACCATGGCTTCATCGTCAACCTCAGCACCAATACACGGCAACTATCACGGGTCAGAGAATTTCCTATGCACATTTTGAAATGCCAAAATAACGAGTATAGGGGCAGGACAGCTATTACTCGAAGCGTCCATCTGTTCGAGATCCCCGTTTAGGCTTACTTCCACTATCTATCTTCACTGCTGCACGCGTTCTTGATGTTGGGTGTAATGAAGGCTGGGTGACCTGCGAGATAGGTATATTTTTTTCTCTTTCCAGGCTTGATGATCTTGCTGAATGTAATCGTCAGGTCAGTCTTGGGGTGCACACAAGGTCGTTGGAGTTGACATTGACGACACACTCATTCGTGCTGCGTGGCGGAGAAGACGGACTGTCTGGTCTCTGCAAGAACCTGAGGATGGAGACACGGACACTGCTTTGATGAAGGCGTCCGCTGTAAACTCAAAGAAACGCAAAAAAGGGTCTTACTCTGCGACGCATCTACATCCGCATCCTCAACCAGACTATTTCCCGATTTCATGCGAACACGAACTTGGATCTCTTCCCATTCCGCCCTCGGAGACCCGTGGTCGACATGTTTTCCCTCATAACGTGTCGTTTCGGACAGCAGATTGGGTCACGACACGTATTCCGGAGGATATGGATGGATATAATGTCGTAATCGCGTATGTTTTACTTCCCTCTCTCTGTCGATTCGGCGTTAAGTAGGCCGGTTGCGGCGCATAGTTTTTCAATATCAAAGTGGATACATTTGAACGGCGGGGACGCAGCCCTTGACACGTTTTTTCGCCGCGTCTATGATGTACTCAAACCCGGAGGAATGTTCATCTTGGAGCCGCAGGCTTGGGATACGTACGCCAAGGCAAAAAGGATGGATGAAGTGCGTCATTCGGTATCTGCTTATGCTTATTGATGCCAATGTACGTTCCCCCAGAGACTCAAGGAAAATGCGAATAAGCTCAGACTGCGACCGGAGGATTTTGAAAGTCTTCTCGGCAAGATTGGGTTCGGGCCTGCACAACATTATGGGGTCACTGGAGAAGGAGGTCGGGGATTGATCGATTTGCATTTTTATGACTCTGACTTTGCATGTAGGATTTCGGCGTCCGGTGGACCTGTACACTAAGTGAATTCTGAGGTCTGTCTGTCGTCACAGGTGATGGAGTTGTAGATTCATAAGGCACCAGATATGATACTCCAAATTTCCGTAGTGTCACTGAGTAGATAAATTCTATCGAGACAGGTGAATAACCATCACAAGCAACTCAGCAGAAATCCTTGACCGTCCATAACCACGACGCTCTCTGAGACTGATAGCTCGTGCCGGTTGGTATTTGTCATTGAACGGACGGACCGAAGTTGCAGGACCAAAGGGCGCCCGATTACGGCTGATTGGGCCGTGATGGGTGTTTGCCGCATTGAATATATTAACGTGTGTTTTGGGTTAGTCTTTGTCCAGGAACTTATTTAGTACTTCGAGCCATGACAACTCGGGTCCTGAATGATTTGACTGCGTGCTGTGCAACCCCATTGCTATCGATTGAGAAAAGACAGTAAAGTGGAGTCATTAGCGGACGAGTTCGAGCACCGACTCCAGCGCAGCTTCTATTTATAATTTGATCGTCAACGGAGTACTCTCGCTTGACATGTACCTATTTCTGACCTTCAGCTGCTCCAACCCCTAATCTGTCAACTCTTTCTACGCGATCGACGCTAAAGCCAGGGTTCAGCTTGCATATTCCCTTGATATCGTTGTCTGTCCACCCTGCATGGCTAAGTCAAAGACTCTGACCCCGCAGGAGTTATATCAAGCCAGGAAACAGAGAGAAGAGCAGGAGAGAACGGCGCTTCTCCCACCAGGTTTACTCAACCATGGAAATACGTGTTTTATGAATTCAGTCCTCCAAGCGGTATGTGCTTCAAATCTGCAAAAATGAATTGGTGACATATACAATGTTCTTGTTAGCTGATAGCAACACAACTTCTGTCCGATCTTGCCCTCTTCAAGCCAATTTCACCCTCAATACAATATCAATACAATGCTGTTTCAAGAAAATCACCACTATTGACCAATGGTCATAAGTTGGGTGGCCAGTATGAGCAGTCCTGGGTAGATTCGATGCCAATTGGAGACGCGTTCCTAGATTTAATGGTGAAGGCATGGGACAGTCAGATGCACCGGAAGAGGGAAAATTTGAGTCCAAAGTGAGTTTGACTTCACCCCTCGCTCCTTTGTCGAGAACTTGACGTGTACTCTAGGCCGATCCTGGCTGCTTTGGGTAGGAAATACGACCAGTACCTTGATTTTGCGCAACAAGATGCTCATGAATTCTTGCGTATCCTGCTAGACGCCAGTAGAATGGAGGAATTGGATGTGAGCCAACTGAATACGTGTTATATGAACGAAGCTAGATTCGCTATCTAAATCTAGGAGATCAAGAAGCGGCAGCCGCTACCTGGGAAACTCAAGAAGCGACATCTAACGAACAAAGCACCTTCACACCTCTCATCTCAGACCTCGCCTCTGACAGCTAGCCTCCCTGAAGAGGAGAAACTTTCCAGTTTATCCGACACTATTTTCGGAGGAAAATTCGCTAGTATTCTCGTGTGCCGTGAGTGCAAACATGTGTCGACGACGTACGAAGACTTTAACGATATAAGTCTGAGCATCAAAGCTGAAGACTACCATGCGAGGAAACGCGATCGTTTTAAAAACTTTGCGAAGCGCCTAACGTCGTTTCAGACGTCGCCACTAAGTGCTATCAACGAGGTGCCTCGACCATCATCCGTTCCACCAAGCCCGCTGGAAGGCGAACATCAGCTGGCAGGGCACGAAGAGCCAGTGTCAGTTTCCCAACCGCGAAGGAGGAGTTTTGATGTCGTACAGGATACTAGTAATGATCAAGATAGTGACACCAGCCCTTCGGCGAAAGATGACAATGTGGCGTTGCAAGAACCTCCTGTAGATTCTCCGGACGACAAGGGGAAGATAATAAAGACCCCGCTGTCTGAGCAGTCAGACAAATTCGAGAGAAAGGAAAGGAGTGATAGGTGGGCGAGTATCGGGCGGCGGATAAGCTTCAGTGTCGGTATGAGGAAGACTCGCTCTCAAGATAGACATAGGAAGGAACTGCATCCCCCACCAAATGCTTCTCAAATGAAAGGCGCAGAGAATGGAGTATTGTCATCAAGCGCTTTAGAGGACGCACCGACAGTGGAAGTAGTGAGCTCTTCACCTACGGTTGGCACGAGGGAAGACGAGACCCTGCTTCTCGCACGAACACCCTCGCCACGACCAGTTACTCCCCCAAGTCAATCTCATGACCTCCTTTCGCATCTCCAGACACCCCGAGCATCTTACCCCGCACGATCAAAATCCCCGAAACCCCCAAAGCCAACAACTGCCGAGCTAGATTACCTTCGTGAAGTTCTGACGGATGTCGCACCGTCATCGTCTAATAACCCATTCACTTTTCTCAAACTGTCCTATCACAATCAGGGAAACCGCTCGGTGTCAGCTCCAGTAGCGCCACAGAATCTGTGGTTGGGTATGAATCACTTTTCTGACATTGAAGAGTGTCTGCGTATGTTTACATCGGTGGAGACTTTGGATGGGGAAAACATGGTCGAATGTCGCAGATGTTGGAAGATTGCAAATGGGGAGTACAAAAATTTCTCATCAGAGGACGAGGGGACTGGGGACGAGAACTCAGACGATGTTAAACAAGGTAGCGTGGATGTTGATTCCCGATCTGTGGACATCCCGAACTGTAGGCCCAAGTCACCACCTACGGACCTAACACCTTTCCGTCCAGCAGCCTTGACTAACATACCCACATCTATATCCACCCCTACAGTGTCACTGTACACGCATTCAGACGCTAGTGAATATCCAACCATACTCTCACTACCAACAACGGCACCCTCATCGATTCACGAATCCAACGTAGACGCGTCGCCTCCTTCAGTTAAAGACCAAATCCCACCAATCCCAACACCACCAATACCAGGAAACTTGCCTATCCCCTCTAGCTCAACCGCAGACCCTGGACCATATCCCATCCCATCCGTAATAATCCGCTCCTCCTCCTTACCCATCGACAATATACCCGCCATCGCCCATCCTGTCCCCCGCTTAGGCCAAGTCCTAATTCACCTTCCGCCATCGACGCACCAATCCACTTCTCTCGTTATTCCAAACCCCTCGCACGATTCTGATGGCGACGAGAGCTCTGGAGCGGAGAGCGACACGTCTATGGCCACTTCTGCACGGTCCATGGAGTCTTCTACATCTGTCAGACATGCAACTGGTGCGATTGTTCCAGTGAAGAAGCCTAAACAGGTGGTTATGCGCCCCGCGTATAAACGTTATCTCATTGGCACGCCCCCGCCCGTGCTTGTCATACATCTTAAACGGTTCCAGCAGATTAACAAGACGCATATGTTGTCGTTCTCGCATGGTTTCAAGAAAGTAGATGACTTCGTCGCGTTTCCTGAGTTCCTTGACCTAGGGCCATACCTTGCACCCCGCAAAGAGGATTTTGGGCTCGGGAAAAAGAGGAAACCACATTCGGGTGTAGGAACGGGTTTGTGTCTGGGCAAGCGGACACACAAGGGCAAGAAATGCATGTATCGGCTGTACGCTGTTGTTGTGCATATTGGGAATATGGTGTGTTTTTGCTTCATCTTCCGGTATGCATCTTGCTGACGCGAAGCTGTGACTTGCTATCCATTAGCTCGGCGGACATTATATTGCGTACACAGCGTTACCTGAAGCTCAGTCTCCAACGGATGTTCCAGAGGAGCAGAACGCGCCTAGATCTTCAACTGAAGTCAAAACGTCCCGCCAATGGGTGTATATTAGCGATACTATTGTTCGTCTTACTACCTTGGAGGAAGTTATGAAGGCGAAAGCGTACATCTGTATGTACGAAAGGATAGAAGTATGATCGATTATGGGTCCCGGGACTGTTCTATCAACCATATTTCCTACTAATCGGAGGGGGAATCCTAAGTTGCTATTAAATTATTGTTGTTTTGTAGGACTACGCTATCTCAAGAATCATTCGTCGTTGACCCCGTATAAATACATTACGTGTTTATGCTTCATTACTCGGTATTAATATATCTGTTCAGGAACTATGTAGAGAGCTTCCGTATTGTATGGTACGAATCACGCCCCGTTTGGTATACATGGGACTTGTAGTTCGTGTCATTGACCCTTGGGAAGACAAATTGGGACATTAGTTTTCTTGTTAGCAGCTTCCTTTGACATTGGATTGGGAAATTACCATCCATTGTACTCTTAAGGATGTCGCAATTGATCTTGCATCCAAATATTTTTCATCGGTACTATGTTTGTTGCCATTTTTCAAACAAACTCAAGGGAATATCTTTCCAGATTGCATTAGATGTAATGATGGTGGCCGCGGTATCTGTTGTTTTCTTCCCCCATCACAATGAGTTGGGTCTTTACCACAGGAGAGCTGCGATAAGTCCTACATTTGCAACAAGCTACCTGAAAGATACATATTATGAACAATATATACTGGTCAGTAACAAGGAGAATCGAAGTGGTCAGGACAATGTAAGTATATTACAGCGTGCTTGAATTCGAATGGATAGACGTCATGCATCATGACTAGTAACTCATCATCTAATTGGAGAGCATGCTCCTGGAAAATGTCCTGTGTCCAATGTGGGTAGAGCATGTCCGCGTCTGCACCCGCTTATCGCCACTCGAAATCGCGTGGTTATTCTGAGGCAAGTTCCCCATTCCGTATACGAGGTACATAGAAACATAGTTTGATATCATCCATCAATCACTTGTTTCATCGCCAGGATACACCTCACAACAAAGATCTACATATATATATGGAGGGGGGTGCTGTTCAATCCTTCAGAAAGCTGGACTTTCTCCTAACTGAATTTTTGACGATTGTCTCACGTCAACATGCACACAAAGACCGCCAGTCTTGCTCTCCTCGCATTGACCATTGCATCGAAAGCTGTTCCATTGGCTCTAAACAAGCAGGGCTATCGAGTGTACGTGCCCTCCGAATTGCCAGCTCAAATTTATGTTCATCCTGACATAACTTCCAGGCTTAGTTCAAGCAGGATGGAGGACGACTGCGCCAATGCTGCAGGCAAGGCTGGGCTCCCAGCAGATGCTATCAATCTACCGTGCATCATTCCTAGTCCCTCAGAAAAGCGATCTCCTGCAGAAGATACGGAAGATTCTACTGTCTCAGAGCAGAGTTCACCCAGTTCTGCTGAAGGAACGACACATTTCTCGGAACACCACGAGGAATCCGTCGTGACTGATCATCCAATGCTCAGTCAAGACTCATCTTCATCTCAAAGGGCGGACTCATCCCCGACTTCGTCCGGCGTTCCAACAGTATCTGACGCTCAGAACAGTCAAGTGCCTCCTCACCTGCCACCGCCGGCTGGAAATGCAACCACAGCTGGAGATGTTAAACATTATAAATGGCTTGGGAGCTCAATCTTCAGGATCTTAGGGGGTTTGTTCTAAGTGCGCGTAATTCATCAGCGTCCATGTTGCGAGTACAAAGAATTTAAATGATACCGTCTGAATCAAGGTATATCTTGAAGTACAAAATCAAAGTGTCAGTATATCTTGTTGATAGTCGTCTGAAGTTCGGGATTGATACTTGTATGATGGTTGTTAATAACTCGATACTCGTCTTTGCGATCCCATTCCCGCCTGTTGACATACTGCTTTAGAATCGTTTTTATGTGCCCGTTTCAAGTATTCTGAAAGGTTCTGAAAGTCGAGCATTATGCTGACCAACTTGATCGCAAGGGGGAAAACTGATATAGAATTTTCAGAACGAAGACGAATTTGGCAAAGATTGTAGGAATATTAATCTGGAGAGGTGAGCTTTTAGAGCTGTCAATGTATAAGTGCCACAGGATGACGGAATAACCCCCCCTATTTCGGTGTTTCTATGAGGATCGTCTTCCGAAAGTACTATATAAACCCGGGATTGTAAAGAGTGCTGAGACAGACAGTCCAAAAATAACCCCGATGGGGAGTATGATAGGCGAAAGTCGACGTCAATACAAGTAGACCCATACAACTGAAGAGGAAACTGTTAGAAAGTGGTGACACTCAAGATCCATCAACGCTTACAGTGAACTGTATTGAAATCTACAGATATCATAGATAAAATGTCGCTGAACAAGGTTCCAAATCCACAAACTTCAGAAAATGGTATAGTATGCTACAATTACAAGGATCTACCATGTACAAGCCACATTGCACTACGCTACAGCTATTTACAGGTGAAGCCTATTAATTAATAATCAATAAATGAAGAACGTTCTGATAGGCCCAGGTGATTTTGAACCTGACATTTAAACCTTGATCTCGACAAAAGGATTCGAGACATCATCCAGTTTCATTCGAGGTTCTTTCCAGAGGGGATGAGGTGGAATAGGTTTCTCGCTGTTGAGTTCTTCCTTATCACATGCATCCGCCGGCTTCTGCCCTTGTGCATCTCCAGCAATCCGACCAACCGCGTCTTCAACTTCATCATCTGTCAAACACGTCCATACCTTCTTCTTGTACTTGTCCATACGCCTCTGGATGCGTTTGATTCGGCGGACTTGCCAACTAGCGTGTGCTGGGACAGGGGTACACGTGGCAGAGAGGCTAGTAAGTTTTGAGAGAGATGCGAGGTATGGGTCAAATGGGATGGATTCGCAGCGATTTGGAGAGGCGAAAGGAGAACTAGAAAGGACGATAGAAGATGAAGGGATGGGCGAAGAGATCGGCGAGGAACTGGTATGGACAAGTGCGGGTGTTGAATGTAAGTGGAGCGAGTCGTCTTCGTCTTCGTCGTCATCTGATAGAGGGTACTGATATCGTTGACCATGCTGGTGTATGAAGCGTAGATAGGTCGCAAACGCGTGTGGCGCGTTAAATCTTTTGACACTCAGAAAGATACCAGGGTCATCATTTTCGTCTTCTTTCTCATCCTCATCCTCTTCATCTGTTACAGTTGATTTTGCGTTGCCTTTGCTCTCGTTTTCGTCGCGAAGAAAACCGTACGATCTTGCATCGCCGACTTCTAGACCAGAATCGCCGTCGTCACCAAGATCTTCACATTCGGCAGCTTTCCCTTCCTCAGCAATCTCTACCTTTTCAGTTCCTTCATCCTCGCTCTCGGCAGCTCCATCACCAAACTTCGATGTCAAACAGAGCTTGCGCATGGGTATCGGGAAAATTGATTTAGGGAGAGGAAGAGGAGAATTCGGATAGATACGAATACGTCCCCGTGCACTGAAGACATATGGTATGTTCGAGTGACCGTGACGATGAGGGAGAGATGTGGTATTGATTGTTATGTGAACAGCGGTAGCCTCGTCATGATGCTACGTTAGTGTCAGTCCTACCGCACTGCTTCGACTGAAAAATAAAGAAATTGACGAACGTATATGATTCCAGCACCGAGGTCAATCCCTTTTGACCACACATGTCCCAGGGTGTATTCTTCCTCTAATTCCCATTTCCAAGTGGGCTCTTCATCTCCTGACTCTTCCGAATCCGAGATAACTTGAGAGGGCGCAGCCCTGTTCTCCACTTGCATAAAATCGTCATCAAGGGTATTTTCATCGCTTTCGAGCTTGTATCGGCAGGGATCTCTTGCCGTGGAAAGCTTCACAGCTGTGAAACCATGTTTGATTTGACCAGGCTTATATGTAATTGCATGCATCATCATCTTCTTTTTCACCTCAAAGAGATGCCTGTCCTCCCGCTCGTCACCAACACCTCCTCCATAGAGGAACGCAATAAGACATCGAAGATGAACGAAGGTATAGCTAAGAGGAACTTGGACTACCCTATAGATGCCACCCATCCGTGGTGATACACCCGGACGAACGAATTGAAAGCGGAGAGGAAGATGCTTGCGGAACGATGTTGGAGGAGGCAAAGTGTGAGTCAAATTTTGCGTAAGTTTGCGGCCCAGAGGGTTGGTGGGAGAGTCAAGAGGGCGAGAAGGGTATGGCGTACCAGTGAAGGGTGTCTGTACTGCCACTGGCAATGACGACCTTTCGGAACTAGGTGTTCGAGGTACAGAGGCAAGGCGGCGCTTGACAGGTGGCTGGTCATCGTCGTAGTTGGCATCGACATGAGCTCCGTCACCGCTACCGACAGCGAGCTCCAAGGTACGCTTAAGGGCCATCGACATAAGCAGAAGTCAGTCAACGAATTTTATCGCCAGATTTGCAGGGGTAAACAATAATTGTGACACTGTGACCGATCGCGACGCGTATATTCACGCGATCTGTTAAGGGCACGTGACATTCATTTCATAATTGTCTACGGTTTTTCTCTGCCAACGATCTCGACATCACTTCAATTAAGCAGTTAGCTTTCGATTTTTGTGCCCACCCGCCCGCTCGCCCTCGAAGCTCATACGGACCAGCGCGTACACGAAACGGAAGTTCGAGTCAATGAACCTGCAGTCCCTTCCCCACACATGCAAAAGTAGCAATAAAGCATCAATATAACAACTACACGGAGCATACCTATAGTGTAGATAAGGAACCAGTATTCTCAGTTCTCCCACGTGTGTTTGATATACAAAGAGTTGTGTTCATTTCACTTCACGCGCAGTCAACCTCATTGCCGTGTGAACTTCACAGTGAAACTCTCGCAATACTCATGATGGAGGTGTCAATCAACTTGGAGTGAATGTTCAATGACACTTTGCCTTTGCCGTTGGGTCGATGGGGTCGATATCATTTCTATCCTTAAACAATTCGGCTCGAGACATAAGCAGCCAATCAGGTGCGCAAGCACTCAAATTTTGAGATTCACTCGGCAATTTCACCGAAGTCTTACCGGAAACAGCCTTCGTCTTGACGGCCCGTTGGGACACATGACATAGCTTTCGGAGCGTCATTTGCAACCATGATGAGATGTGTATATATATAGGATACGTATCCTTATCAAGCTTCAACCAACCCCCCGTTCGAACATGGCTAAGGAACGGTTACCTCTTCCAAAAGATTTCTTGTTTGGATTTGCAACTGGTGCGTCTGAAATTCATTTATCTTGAT
Organism: Termitomyces sp. T108; assembly: GCA_017657275.1. Classification (NCBI taxonomy): domain Eukaryota; kingdom Fungi; phylum Basidiomycota; class Agaricomycetes; order Agaricales; family Lyophyllaceae; genus Termitomyces; species Termitomyces sp. T108. Next base: position 68,259 of record JAGGAU010000011.1, on the reverse strand, counting down.
TGATATATGGATAGTACTTCTGTAGCAAGCTATCAGATAGAGGGTTCTTCTGTTTCCGGAAATCGTGGCCTCTCTATCTGGGATACGTTTACACATAAGGATCCCTCACCCATCGCAGATCGATCTTCGGGGGATATTGCGACAGACTCCTACCGGAAGTGGAAGGAAGACATTGAGCTCATCAAGTCTTACGGTGCAAATGCGTATCGATTTTCAATATCCTGGTCTAGGGTTATTCCAAAAGGTGGACGCCATGACGAAATAAACACTGAAGGTATCAAGTTCTATCGTGACGTTATTGAAGAGCTAGTGCGAGTTGGAATTACGCCCTGTGTCGTAAGTCTTTGTGTCAAAAATCATCGCTTTTCTTGACACAGCATTTCTAGACTCTATATCACTGGGACTTGCCTGAAGCTTTACATGAGAGATACGGTGGCTGGTTAAACCGCAATATTGTAGAAGACTTTGTTCATTATGCAAAGGCAGGAATTCTTCAGACATTGATTCGATCCATTGGCTTATCGCATTAGGTATGCTACGAGGCCTTTGGAGATCTTGTCAAGCATTGGTGAGTCCCTCCCAGTGACGTCTACTTTGAAATCATTGATACGATAGGCAGGATCACTCTGAATGAGCCTTGGTGTGTCTCTGTACTGGGATACGGCGTTGGAAGACATGCCCCTGGTCGCTCGAGCAACCGTGAGCGCTCAGTAGAAGGCAATTCTGCAACCGAGCCCTTCATGTGCGTACTTATCTCCGGCTCTATCCTTACAACCAAATTTAACAGCTGTATCATAGCGTCGCACACAACTTGATTCTAGCCCACGCGTTCTCTGTTGAACTTTATCGTGAAAAATACCAGAAAGTACAAGGAGGATCAATCGGAATCACTCTGGACTGCTCCTGGTACATGCCTTATGATGCAAATGACCCAGCGTGTACTCATTCTCATATCTTATGTGTGACGTTCTTTCTCACAGCTCTGCATCAGGTATTGAAGCCGTCCAGAAGGCATTCGATTCGCGCTTAGGTGTGTACGCGCCTCTGATGATGGTCATTTAACATTGACACAGTTTCTAGGCTGGTTTGCTGTTCAGTATTGATCTATAATACATATTCGTGCCTTGTTCATACTTTCCTCAGGATCCCATATACAAGGGTCACTACCCAGCATCTCTTGTCTCCTCATTAGGTGACCGCCTGCCAAAATTTACAAGCGAGGAGATAGCCGTGGTCAAGGGATCTTCAGAGTTCTTTGGGCTTAATAATTATACAAGCAATCTTGTCCGTGAGTCCAAAATCTCCGTCATCATTGCTATGTATATCTGACGACCTCGACACTCTTGGCACTATATAGAGCCTGGAGGAACTGATGAGCTCAATGGCCGAGTCAAGACCGGGTTTACTAGGCCCAATGGAGTACAACTGGGTCCTCAAGGTTGGTAACGGAAATCGAGAGTAACTTATGCTGTTTTGCACTCGTTTACTTGCATGTATTAGCCGGTGTTGCGTGGATTCAAACCTGTAGGTCCAAATTTTCCTTCGCGGCGTGAGACCTAAACAGCTTACACCACGTGTACTAGATCCGCCTGGCTTCCGAGCCGTATGTACCTTTCTTTGATTTGACAATGCGTTGGCTGACGATGCTCTGATTAATGCTTGTGGCGCATCAAGCTCCTCAACCATCTGTGGAAGGTATGCCGACATCGGTCCCATTGTATTTCAACATCAATACTTATCTAACTCGGTCCCCACTTAGACCTACCGCACACGCATTTTGTGAGTCTACTTCTACATACCCTCTCGTAGGTCAGGATATAAAACCATTCAATGCGCGCCACGCACTTCAGCGTAACGGAGAACGGGTTCGCCTGCAAAGATGAGAGCTCCCTAACTGTGGCCGAAGCCGTCCATGACAAGGATCGTGTGGAGTATTATCGTGGCTACACTGAGGCGCTGTTGGAAGCGATAAATCTTGACGGCGTTGATATCAGATCATATTTCGCATGGAGTACGTACATAATGCGAACTGGGACTTGTGGCACTAATGGAAATCTTGACTTCTCTTGTTTTTCTTTTCTGGACAGGTCTCCTCGACAATTTTGAATGGGCAGATGGTTATACGACTCGGTTCGGGGTCACGCATATAAATTATGATACTCAAGAGAGAACCCCTAAGGATTCGTCACGGTTTCTGAAAGAGGCAAGTTTTGCTTTGGAAATACATAGTCTCGGAATTTTGACAATTTTGGAACGATTTTAAGTGGTTCGAAAGACACAAGACAAAGTAAACCCTGCAAGGCATCAATGCTGTAACTTAAGATCAGGGAAGAAACCTTGTCATTGTCTTGAATTTATGTCGAAGAATGCGCCAATTGACCTCATGTCATTGTCACCTCATTATCCGTATGTTTCTGTTACTTTAAACGATTGACTCTATTACTGTCGTCACTTGGATTCGTGACTTCAGGTATGGTTATCATGCTCATTGTAAATATCTACATCTGTTCAATAAACGTCCTTCGACTCGTTACTTCAGACATCAAAGATAGTTGATATTATCCAACTTGCAATACCTCATGCTGCGTCAATCTGCTCACAATAGAAAAACCTTGGGTTCGGTGCACCACGACCTAGCAATCACTGAAAAATTTCCAAGTGTTCTAGGTGTCTCCGGGATGGTTCGCCCACCAGCCTTGGAATGAGCTGGGAATGTCAATTCAGGGGATTTTCAATTACTTCTAGCGAAAGGACGATATATTAGGTCCAGCGTGGATCTAGGAAGACGTGACGTGAAAACCTCAAACTTTTGAGGCATTAATCTAGCCTTTTGTACCGAAACGCACATCTTCTTCGCACTTATCGATACTCGATCAGATATTCGGTCTTTTTTTCTACAATGCCTCGCAGGAACTCATTATCTGAAATTATAAGTTGCGGCTACACCCTTTGGATAAAGAACTAAGCAGCAAAACACAGGATTTTATGAGAAAACGGCGTAGTAGTCAGCTCGAGCGCCATGGCACACAAAACAATGATTATTATGTGATATGTCACCCCTCGAGAACAGAAACGGCTGATTTTCCTGATCTCTCTCCTACACCCTCAGGTTTTTCGCAGCCTGAAGCATTTCCGAGATTCGCCCGACTTGAAACTCGCCTCGGACAAGACTAGTGTATTCAGTCAACGCTGTCGAACGCGAGCGCTTAGCATTCCATTCACTAAGTAAGCTCTGCAAAGAGACTTCTTGGCCAAACCTTATGCATTTATGTTACATGTAACATCTTATCGATTTATCTTGCGTCCTATCAGGAGCTCACGACTCATGATCCGATATCGTGCCACCTTCTCCTAAGGCCTGGAGAGTTAAAACGTGGCACTCAAACATGAGGTTGCCTGCAGACTTGCAACAGTCTGCGCCTTTCATTTGTCTCTTCCACCACGTTGCGAAGCCTCGTCGTCCTTGCGAGCTTGTCGGCCTATCAGACCTCATCGTATCCTCTAGTCCTGGCCGTTTATTATCCTGAAATATCTGAGCAGGACTAACTCAAACACGGCTTTATCGCAGTTCATTACAAGCATTTTCTCAATGTTTACTGACTGGTTCAGTCGGAAGACCAGTGATCGACCAGTCCATTTGTTACAGGTCCGTGCTTTTGTTGCATTCATACTTTCGAATTCTCATAAGCCCTTCTGTAATGAACAGCAACCATACGATCCTCCTCAAACTGTGTACCATCATCGACCTGACCACAATCAACCTGGAGCTCAACCTGTTCATCACAACCCACCGACTTACGCTCAACCTTTACCTCGGTCCGTAGGTTTGTGTCGGGTAAGGCTTTTCCGACTCCTAATGTCCTTAAGCCAAAACGTCGCTTCTTTCTTATTTAGGGTTGCGGAACGAGGCCTAAGTACGTAGAGACGAGTGGGCGTGTACATGACTACTGCGGTAGAAAGTGCCGAGACCGGTACCATTACACTCAAACGAATCCTGCGAACCCGCGTCCTTCGCTTTATTCATGTGCTCACGGGGGCTGCAACGTGAGGACTTTGGTTCATGGTGATTATTGTATTATTCATAAGTGAGCATTGATACTTCCCAATTGTGGACTTCCGTCGAGGTTTGTTTTGACTGGACACAGTCAAGGTGCGCGCTTGAATATCCAAACGCACTACAAGCAGAACCACAGTGGCCCGATGTCCGCACAGCCCCAACCAAGCCCCCGAGCTCCTCCGCTCAAAAAGTACAGCAAATCGAGTCCGCCTCGTTCCAGCTCGAAAAGTTCCAGTCCCATACTTTTCTATGACAAGCACAAACCTTATTATGAGTTCACGAACTTCTCCGATCATCGTGTCAAATACAACGGTCATCGTTACAAGACAAGCGAGCATCTATTCCAATCGTTGAAGGTCTAACTGGACCCTTTGTTCTTCGCTGTTATATGAAGACTGATATGTATTACAGTTCCTTGGTGTAAGACCAGACATTGCAAAGGAAATCCGGAGCGCAAACACGGCTCGGGAAGCGTTTAACATCGCCCAGGCTAACAAGCAATATCAACGATCTGATTGGCTTCAAGTTAACATAGCTATGGTCTGTAATATTGCTTTCTTCTGGTCCGCATAGCCCTTGTTCATTCGGTGTCGCAGATGGATGATACACTCCTTCACAAGTTCCAGCAGCACATAGACTTGAAGATCATGTTACTAGCGACAGGTGACGCTGAGCTCATTGAGGTGACCTAAAATCTGTCTTTAACCGACTCCCATGATTTACTCTCCTCGGTAGGACTCGCCGTTTGATTCGTTCTGGGGTAACGGTTCCAACAAACTAGGAAGAAATGAGCTGGGAAAGGCTCTCATGCGATTGAGAGGCAAGTTTCAACGTGGAGAAGCATGAGGGTGTTTAGTACCCGTACCAAAAATCATATGCATCTGTCATTTCCTTCCCCTTCTGTCTGTGTATATTAATGTCTGTATGTATTAGTTGGATGGTTGGTGCTGTGTTTACTGTGTCTGTTTCTAATTAAAGGGCACTGTCTTGAGCTTTCATGAGAGACAAATTCGTTTTCACTCTCTCCAGCTCTCTCCCCCTATCCAATTCCACGTGCCATGATAAAAGCATTCAAGCGAAAATGAAGAGGAAGAGACTGAGAAGGAGCTGATGGATGAAGGATTCGAACCGGAGATGAGGTCTAAGCCACTCAGTCGCGACGAAAACGCAAAAAAGACGAAGATGGACTGATATCACCATTGAGACGGTATTCAATATTCGACGGTCCACTGGAAATACATATTGTCACGTGAGGGACTGGTATTCGGGACTGGTACTAATCTCGGTCCTAGGAAACCGTTGTACCTATCATCCACAATATCAACGCTGCACACCCCGTGGTCCAAAGGCCAAATGATGTCTCCCCTTCCTTGTGCTTAATCCTCGCATCAACCTCGTCGTGTCTATCGACCAAATCAGCGCACCCCTTCTTCTCTCCCCCTCCGAATCTACTACCTGAAATACGCTCCGCCACCCGCGGTGGTCCGTCCGAGTTCTGCATGGCCCTGCCAGGATCTTACTACTCTCGCGTCATATGACTTATTCATGGACCAGACGTTCATCAAAGGCGAAGGCGCTCACTGGAGTGGGCCGCTGAAGAAGACTGACGGGTTCGTTGTACAGGGACTGCTGCAACGACGATCATGGAGACGGCCGCATTACATGTTCGAGTACGCGTCACTCAGAGGGCCAGAAACTTCTCGTTTTAATTGGGACCAGGCAACTGAAGAGCATGGAGAACGGGTGCAAGAGCAGAAGACCTGCAACAATTTGGGATCGCATACGATATGTTATTTAGCATCGCGCGGAACAACTTTATTGCGATGAACGATACTACAAGGACGATGCCAAAATGCGCTCGCTGCGGGACGAGTTCCAAGATCATAATCTCACACAAGGAACGACAGAGTCAGGCGAGATTCTTTGGACCTCACTTCGCAAAGAATGACTTGTGAGTGGTTTAAAAATACTCCAGGAAGCGCAGTGGTACCGTTGCGTTAGGTTAACATATGAATTTGAAATGTTGATGGGTCGGATGAAATCGTGATAACGAAAAAAAGGCTAAAGAACCTTGAAAATTGAAACATTGCCTGAGTGAAATTCTGCATCCTATTGTATCGAGAACTCGATAGAAGTCATAGTGTCTACTGGAAGGCTCGCCAACGATCCACAAACCCTCAGCACCAGTGTATACCAATGCATTTTATTGATCATTTTCAGCTTCAGGAAACGCACTATTCGCTGTTGGATACATATGTCCTGTAAAAATTAATTCACAGAGAGGTCCGAATGCTCCGGTAATTATCAGCTGGACTGGTTCCAACCCTCGAAATCCTGCGGCGTTCTGACTTAAGTTGGTTATGTCAAATTGAGGGTTTTGCGGTGTTCCGAAGAACTTGGACTTGTCACACCTTCCAACTGGTACGTCTGATCGAAGTATCACGGTTGCCTGTATCTATGAATAAGTATTCACAGTATCATTCACATAAGTCGCGTTGTGGCAAATCGGGATGTCACGGGGTATCAGTAATAACTCATGATCAGCACTCAGTACCCATGACTGAACTTGACCATAAAGCGCTAGTCCCGATTCCCATGCCCGAATCTGTCAAATCATCCATATATCAAAGCTTCTATGCATTTGTCAACCGAGAACAATTGGCGTTTGAGTGTACCTCTGCATTTTATGTCCTAACCTCCATGGGCACACCCATTTCAGCTGCTCTTGTGCTGATTAGTGCTTGATAGGCTTGGGACTTTGACTTAGCTCTCGTTACATTCACTCAACTTACGAGTGGCGGTGAGTGAAAATATTGTTCAGAAATCCTCTTTACCTGCCAAGTTGATTCATGTGGCCAAAAGAGACTTGCTCTGAGTCCAGTAAATAATACTTCCTATGGAACGAGGCACTTAGTCACCACTACTATTGTACAACAAGTGTACCACCTCAGGAAATTCTCCAATTCTTATCCCTTCAGGGAAAATGTGTATTTCCATTAGTAGCGAAATCCTCAAGACGGATTCTTGAAATCACTCAAAACTGATTGAAATAGAAAATTTTCTACATATGGTAATCAAACATCCAGGACCGCTGCCACAAGTCTCTGGAATCCTGCAACAGATTGGCATACAGTGAGGATCTCTCTATTTAATCCATCTATCTCCTTCTGTAATCTCCATTTTTTTCAATCCTGCGACTAATTGTCATCCTCTGAATCTGTATCCCCATATAGGTATCTTTCCATTCCTCCTCCTCCGATTCTTGTTCTGATTTCTGACGATTGACATTCCCAGTAGTCATACATTTATCATCGCAAAGTTTAAGTTTGTTTGCTGATGGAGCAGAACTGTCAGCGATGGAGATTACATCGTTTTCAGCTTCTCTTTGTTTGGCTTTCCCTACAGGCAGCGGCAACTTTCTGAGGCCTTCTTGAGATGGTGCTTGTAGAGATGTAGAAAAAGAAGTTGTAAATTCAAAAAAAATCAGATTTTCTCCGCGATAATGTATTGTCAGGGCCTTACCACAGGACCGACGCCCTGCCCAAAGAAAGATCGTGTTTCTACCCGGACAATTCCGGTTCCTCGTTTGGCAGAAATTCCATCAACCGCTCCTCAGTGATTCACCGACGCTGAAGCGGCCTTACTTGTTCGTTGATGTCAGTTTCATTGTCCTTCAAACAATAGTCCCAATGAACAAGTAATCCCAAGGAGGACATTTTGTGGAGAAAATTGTCAGTGGGGAGAGGGCTACGAGTGAGCGGTTTTTTTCAATTCTGTGGTCATCATGATGTATATCACATACTCTCGAATTTTGCTCAGCGCGACACAACCATTCCAATTTCAAGGTTTATTCATTCCAAGTCTATGTAATGCTTGTTCAATAAATAACCTTCAAGTTCAGCTTGCTCATGATGCCAAGTTTTGAAGCTTGAAGCAGAGTCCTTGAGTGTACCGAAGCGCCTTAAACTTAATAAGATTTAAAGGCGAAGATTGATGATACCATCAAAGTACTAACTCTCAATGACACATAGGGGAAAGATTGTATATCGTCCAATACATTAATCTCAACAGAGTTACGCCAGGTACGTACAACTATTTCAGGCCGCAGAAAAATTCCTTGAGTATTTCATCAAGTAAAATTAGTCAAACGAATCTAGGGTTTCACCATGTCTACGTCCGTTTTCTGTCAAAGTGAGCTATATAACCTTGACCTTCAGAGCCCTTTCACTTATCGGCTCGCTGGACCTCCCATGCCTTCTCTCCGCATCGTTTTCTTGTTTGTAGCTTCCACTCTTGCAACTTTTTCGTTTGGTGTACCCCTTGGATTTACAGAAGGAATGCAATCGACAGAACGCCGTGAGTTATTACTACATGTCAACATTATTCTTGATTCTGACCTGTTTGCTTCATTTTGCAGGCGTCGATTCTGATTCTAATGATTTGTAAGAAGGATCTTTCTGGTCAATTATTTTGGCCTCATTGTATACTTATCGTGTCTAGGCTTTATCTTGATTTGCCTCTCGAGCGACTTGAAAATCATGGAATAACAGTCGATACGCAGACCAGCGCCGACACAAAGGTTGGACTTACTGACCTTAAGCTTGGTGATGTGAACCTCAGCATCTTTGATTAAATCTTGGGGTTGCTGGACACAAGTGTCAAGACTAGTACGTTGTTTAACATTGCCCATGCAACTTGACTTACCAAATTCAACGCGTGCAGGTGTAGATTTTGCCCCCCACTGCAATAATCACTTTCCAGGACTTTCTCCAAGCGAATTAGATTTCCACTTTTCCTGCCTATTTTCTTTGTTTCCTACAACTTGCGATAGGTATTTGTTGTATACACAAATTCTCTTTGATTTCATGGCAGTTAGCACTTTTCACTCCTGGTGGCTGATAATAATAGTGAGAATGAATAGTGCAATACCATTTCCAATGCACATACATAAGGTTTCATCTACACTTTTCCCAACAGAAACATTGTTCAGCACCAGCAGTGAAGTAGGTTCGCGTGCCTTGGCTCCTGTTGTCACGTTCGATTTGATGAGTCAACGGCGTTCAACTGTATATCAAAACTAAGGCTTAAGCTTGGCTGGTTTTGGCCCGCCCAACAAGTCTGCCCCACCAGACCAGTTGGCAAGGACCTTCCCGATCGGTGTACTTGAGAATAAGCAATTCTTCCACTTTAGGCTCCGCTTGGCACCTGTGGTAGGGCAGTTTACAAAACATTGTTCGAGTAGAATAAACATTTTTTTTGCAAACTTTCCTTCCAACAAGGGAGCATGGAAATCTGACCAAATCAGGAGTCAAACTAATCTTTTGCTATCAAAAAAGCTAGATTCAAGCAACAATGACCACTAAGTTCCACTGGCTTCGGAAAGTTATTGTATTTAAATCAATATATACCTTCATACTTCCTCATCCCCATTGGGGCCTGGTGTTAAGGTCTGATCAGTTAAGGTCAGCTGGTAAGGGTTTGGAGAGGGTGAAGGTTAAAAATTTAGAGTCATATATCGAAGGTGATGATCGTCCATTTTTGGTTATAAGCTCATAGGGTTCAATCCCTGATTGGAGTGAGATTGTGTGTTTCAAAATGAGAACGAAGTTTGCAAAAAATTTTGTTTCTGATTACAAGGTTTGTGTAAAGTCCCAGGAGCTCCATGCTGAATATCTCGGGGTAAGATACACAGTATAGGGTGATATCACGTTGCATAATGTGCGTGCGCATCGTGGTAAAGAATTTGGATAGAAACCAACGTCGGAATCCGGTCCAATAATGGACAAAGATATAAGTTTTTCTCTCCGAAATTTTGATTCTATTGACGAAAGGTGTTTTTTCCCCTTTCATCTTGAACTTCTCAAATAAACAGTGCCTATAAAATTCTAGCTCATTGAAGAGGTTGTAAGCAGGCGTCGCAGAAGAGTTCGAATTACAGTTCAAGCTTCCCTATTGACCTCGCTGAAGCTCTTGAGTCTTCCAATCAAGTCCATGCCTGCTTCCGCATCCTAGCTTGGCGCACCTCTTGTATATATGGCAGAACGAATGAAACCGAGCGAACACCGTGAGACCGGAAGTTTATCCACTTGTCCAACTAATGTCAACCCGTTTCTTCTCCAAGTTTTTTTTTGAATTCTTGCATGTGGCGTTCAATCTGATGAACCTTTAATCCATCAAAAAGATCAGAAAGATTCGTCATCTATTCAAATGTTAACGATTCTAGATGTTTTTCTCACGCAGCCTGCGCTTCTAGGCCGATCCTAGCTTTTTCGACGAGAGTCCAGGAAATTGACGTCTGGGAAGTTGCATCCGATGTGATCGTATACTATCAAGATCGTAATGCAGGATTCAGTTTTCTTTTTGGGCATCTGGCAGAATATGATTGCAATACCTCCTTTCTCGGCGGACATTGTTCATCATTTTGATTTGTTCTGTTTAGTTCTCATCATCACCTGGCTGATTCTATTGTTCCTTCTTTTTCTATTGTTCCTTCTTTTCTTGATATGTGCAAGTTCTCACTTACAGACCTGTTGATTCTCTTCAATTTTCATTCGATGATAATTAGATCGGTTCCGGTGAGGAAGGGAAATGAACCTCCTGATAGAATGCTTCTGTGGTGTAAGAGACCTTCAACATACTCGGCTGGACCAAGATTGTGGCGCAACTCGTGAGACGACTAAGGACCGGCAAGAGATGAGCGATCTTAGTGTGCGTCAAAGAAGATCTAGAATGATGGGATTAGAGAAGTCGTTAGTTGCGCTTCGTCGATGTCGGATGAAGATTGATATATCATACTTGGTTAGTGAAAGACAATTTGACGAAAACACGAGAATGACGAGAAGACCAGACCGATGAGACAAGGAAACTGGCCAAGGAGCCTAACAGGCAGACGGAGCTGAGATCACGAGACCAAATGTGACAACAACCGGTTAAAGTTGCGTCGAGGGCGACTCAGGAAGCAACCTTAAAGGAAATGGGGAATTCATTGAATTTTCTGAACAATTGCAACATCTCTTTATACTCCCCCCAAGGGTTCTTTGAATCGGTGATCATTCCCTTCGCCGCCTTCGATGATGGTCTTGGTCCATTTTAAAATGTTGAGCTTTATTTCGTGCTTTTCCGTTTCCTTCTAATCACATTCCTCGACCTTTCCCGGTTTCATTCCCGTCTTTCGAGTCCTCCTTCGTTGATATTCCATTGGCACGTCGCTTTCTGCCTCGACTTTTCTCGCCTTCCAAAGCATGCGTTTCTGATGCGTTCATTTTTTTGAGCTGTTCGACAACTCTTTCATCCTTACCCTGTGATCCCTCTCCCGTCTTTTCCAATCCCACCTCAAATCCTGCTTTTTGTTCTTCTCCCGGTTTCTGTCTCATAATTGACTCCATAGGTACGGTTGCATATTCTTCACTGTTACGCCGTTACGCCGTTACGCCCTTAGACTTGTTTTCCCATACCTTCCATCATCACTATCGTACGTGTGACCCTCGTTCGATGTTGATTTCCGTCTGTGGCCTCCCGCCCTAACCACGCCGGTAATTTAGTAGTAGTAGTAAGTCTATAGCTTACACCTGGAATTGTCTAAATAACCAAGTATGTGAATCATGTAGTGGTATGGTTTTATAAGAGTGGCAACTGTGGTCTTGTTCCACCAACACTACAAGAAAGTGCTTTAGGTAAACGAGCGAAAATGGGTTTTATTCTCCCCATTACGAGAGGGAACGTCCCGGAAGGACGAGCGAGTATGTAGTACTACACTGATACTGTAGGTTAACAATACAACAATATAGATACGCGTAGTGCTAGATATGACAGGATAGCAAGGATGACTGACTGACTAACTGAAGTGGGAAGAGGAGCGGGGGTCGTGAAACTTGCGGTTGGAGAGTTTTGGGATGAGATGAAGTGGTTAAAAAGAAAGTGGGGTGGGTCGGTGGTGGGTGTAACATAATACAAAGGAGAAGGAAAGGAAAGAAACGACTCGAGAGGAGTAGAACACGTACAAGATTATTCAAGGACTCGTCATAATCGAAGCGCATTAAAAAAAGAGAGAAAAAACATGGCAGGAACGATTTTGCCGTTTGTCTTCTTCGTCTAACCAACCCGACTAGTGTATTCTTTATACAAAGAATCCACAAATGCCTTGTCGGTCTGAATCATTAGAGAAAGGGAAAAAATCATCATTATCAACCACTGCATAATCAATAAAGCAACAAACACGTACATGGATCAAAGTCAAGACCTCCCTCACAAAATCATTCCTCTCCAGAACCTGCGTCTTCTTCACCATCCCCGCGATCTCGGTCGCATCGATTATGCTATCCTTCACAGCCTCCGGGACAACTACCTGTCCCTTTGCCAACGGCGGATATACACTGGCAATCTGCTTCGACGACGACGCGACACCGTTCTTCGCGTTCCCATTCGGCATACTCTGTTGCTTCTGCTGAGGGTGAAGGGGATCCGGCGACGGACAGAGCGAGGGTGACTCAGGCTGTCCATTATACTCATACACTCTCCCACCAGCCCTCAACGTCGGCACAACAGTGGGGACGTCCCAGCTTCTCTCGATATCCTCCCTTTCCTTCGCCTGTTCTGCCGCTCTCTCTTTCCGACTCTGCTTCTTCTTCACCCGGCCCTTCCTGTCCTTCTCCTTGTCCGCAGCTCGAACACCGTTGGCATTCGATCGATGATGCAATTGGAAAGCGTCAGGATCGCTCAACGCACTCGTGTCTTCGAAATCCAGCTCGATTATCTCTTCATCGTCGCTCGGCAAGCTGAGTTCGTTACGGTAGGTGCTGATATTAGTCTTGATAGTCGTGGCGGTGTAATTATTATTATTATTATTATTGGTCGTGGTCGTCGTGGTGGCCCGTCCATTAGAGTAAGGCCACAATTCCGAGTCAGACTCGAATGGTACAAGCGGGCGTTCAGCGCCCGAAGGTGCCTTGTCATGCGAGGGAAGGACTGGAGGATGATCCCCCTGCTGATGGCGATGGTGCTGGCATCTCCCAACCACAGCCGCAGAGCATATCACCGGCCCCGAACAATGCTGACGCGCAACAGGCGGGGTTATAAATCCATTCATCGGCGGTCTGGGTGTAACATCGCCATTGATCCTCCTCCCTTGTCCGTGTCCGTGTCCAGATCTCCCATTTTGATATCCACGTCCATTGACGACGGGCCTCCCCTCGCTCGCGCCCGCGGCCTGCAACTCTTCGTCTGCATCGGGATCTAACACCGTGCTCGACGTCGAGTATCCATCTGATGTTAGGCCCTGTCCGTTCCCATAATAATCACTCGTATCCTCGTCGTCCTCATTGTCACCCTCGCGCGAGCTCGAATGAGAAGATCTTGCATCAGTGCTGTAGGCTGTTGATGCAGCGGAAGCGGTCCGAGACGGCGGAAGACCGAGTAGCGTAGTGAGCGTTGATTGATCGAGGACCTGAGGTACAGGTATAGTGGTCGGAACAGGATTGTGAATGGGGAGTGATGAGGATGACGTGGAAATAGTGGAAGACGAAGGTCCGATTGTTGTTGAGACTGATGCGGAAGCAAAAATGGAATCTAGGAGGCTGAGTCCGGTGTTCACACTGCCGGAAGAGGGATGCGAAGGAATGGTTGCTGGTTGACTGTCACCATCGGAGATTGGAGGTTGTGTTGGTTCTGCAGCCGAAAGGAGCGGAGTGGGTTGCATTTTTGCAAACAATCTGTCCAGTTCAGAAAGGCCTCCTTGGGAAGGTTGACCTTGGACATGACCTTGGAATGAGGTCCCGGAGGGCGTAATTGGTAGGGACGAGACCCCGTTGGCTGCGCAGAAAGTCAGGAGTCAAAAAGGCACAGACAGCTGACCAGGATACCTTGTGGTCGATGAGTTAGGGAAGTCGAGGGTGGCGGCCTATCGGGACCGTAACGGAATTCTTGTGGGTAAGGTTGATTCCTCTTAATATACGAGTGAAGGCTGGATTAAAAGATTAGAAACCGCAACAATAATTTAACTGGTCACCAATTACCGGGTGAATGTATCGATGAGGGGTTCCCTTGAGTCGGTCGCGAACATCCAGAGACCAATCGTTTTCGATTCGCCTTTTTGGTTTGCTGGTAAGGTTTCAATATGTGGGACAGCATAAGCGTCGTGGAATTTGTCGAGCGTCGTGCCTTTAAAAGCGGCGCGTACATTCGCGAGTCTCCTGTCCGTAAATTCCGGATAGGAGCGGATAATCAAATAGCTGCCGTGAGCACCGATGTTGTCTTCGGGATAAAGACGTTGTATATGATCATCTGTTCCCATTCGGTTGAGGATATAGAATCCATAAGGCGGGTACGATTCACTAGAGATGATTTTTTGATTAGCCAACAATTCAATCAGAAAGGATCTATTGTTTGATCAATGCAAGTAGCCTAAGTGGCCGATTTAAGTTCTTGCAATGATCGGGGAAGAATTACGAGACAAAGAACAGGCGCAGCACAAGACGTCAGGATTGAGATGGAAGACGCACCGTTCATACAAAAACATGCTTCCCTCGTACCCCAGCTTCTCCCACTTGGTGCCGTTGTGGTGGTACACACACACATGGCTGAATTGGTCAAAGATAGAGGTAATGGTGGGATCCCGCCGACGCAACACTTTGAGATTATGTTGATATCTTGATGCGGGGGACATGCCAGTGCCTGCAGATTTTGTGTGGGCACTGGAGAGTTGGTTGTGGGGCGAAAGAGGTGGCTCTGAGCCAGATACACTTGATGGAGGAGATGCGTATGATGCGATGCGATGTGGTGGCCCCATGGCGGCGGGGGTGGTGGTGGTGTGGTGGTAAAGGGTCAAGTCTGAACACAAATGAAGCGGCGATCACTTTGTCTGTGTTTGTTTTCCAAGGCATGGGCGTCTTTGCACGAAATTTCGAGTTTGCTTTGGCACGTTGGTATGGCGTTGGGTGTTGCTCTGCGTGAAGGCCATCTCCGCGTGCAACTCGCCAACAGACTTGCCCTCAAATATGGTGTCAGCCTTGTCCGCGAGATTCTTGCCAACAAAGACGGCCCGCTTCATAGTCCCGCCGGCATGACCACCGACGAGATCTACAAGCTCACGCTCCAGAAAACTCCCCCGGCCAACTTTTACAATCCCCATATCAGGGAGAACAAGCCACTTACCACTCTGCCAACCCCGAGGACAAAGGGTAAAAAGAGGAACCAACCCCCGCCTCCTCCAAACCCAGAGCACCCTGTCCGGTCTAAAGTGTGCGCAAAGAAGTTTTTCTCTTCTCATTCCAGAGATAAATCAACTCCACTCTTAGATTTCTCAAGAAGAACATCCTAGAGTACCTCGCGGGCACGCAAGAGCTCGCAAAGGTTCGCGCCGAAAGAGTATTGGACGTTTCGACAACATCCACAGCCAAGAAGAAGGGCAAAAAGGACCCTGTCTCTGAAGAAGGCCAAGGCAAAGCTACAAGCATCGTCTGGGTCTGGAAAGCGATTGAAGCGACCAACTCCGCCAAAATAAAACCACCCCTACCACCCAAAAAACCGTTTCGTGCTGAGCTCTTCGATGCGGTCCGTGCTGGTGAGGTTGGCGCGCGCGATGTTGGCCTTGGTGAGGACTTTAGCCACCTCAGCACAAAACGCCAGAGGGCAAGACTCGAGGATATCCGGAGAGACGCCCGTATGCTGAAAGTCCGGAAGTCAATCAAGGAGCAAAAGGGGAGGCTCGCTGCGAAGACGGGGCTCAGGAGATTGCGGGCGAACGCCCAGGAGGTGATCAAGAAACCAAAAGAGAGCCCGCCTGCGGGGGCGGCGCCCAGGAGATTGCAGGCGAAAGCCCAGGAGGGAATCAAGAAAACAAAAGAGAGCCCCGCTGCGGGGACGGGGCCCAGGAGATTGCAGGTGGAACGCGCATCAAAGAAGAGCCGACAGGAGCAGGATTGGGAGGACAGGAGACTTGCGACGCGGAAACCTTTGACGGGGGGTAAAAAATGAGAATGACAACTTAGATTGACCGCGCCTAGGCATGTCTTTATCACAAACCGTTATAATATCATTGCATTAGTTCTTATACCTCTATGACCCCTTCGCGATCCACGTCTTTGACTCAAAGTTGGACTCTCGCCTATAAGGACGGGAATTACATGAGTTAGTCCTTTGTCCCTGTTCTTGCATTCCAGTTTTCATGTTCTTCATTACAGGACTTATACATGTCTCTGAATGACGATTTTTATTCACTTTTCATCTTTTCGATTTCCAACACTCAAGTATCTTCTTTCAAAGGCGATCGGGCTGCTACTTTATACGACACTGCCACAGATGCTTGGCATGCTTCCGGGGGGCACGGCTTTTTCGATATGTGCAGGAACCGGGCTGACTCCTACCTGCTTCTTGTGCCTATAAGTTCAACGTGCCAACATGGTATCGGTCAAAAATATCCATCCAAACCTCTTCTCTGCCCTCTTCATTCATGACATCTCTCTCCGTCCCCGACCCTACCGAGTCGACGCCCCTGATTTCCGCTGAGAGATGCGTACGCGCTGACATCACAGATCCATTTAAGGACCACGATGATGCGTCCACGACCAAGCGCACAATATTTAATCAAGAGCTCCTGACGATCCCGCGGTATGCTCTCCCCATCTTCAGGTACGTCCCTCTACCTCCCGCACTCCCATACTCACGGCCCTCTAGCTCGCAGCTCCTAGAATTCAGTATCGTCCTCGTTCCCGTAGTCTCCCTGGGCCACCTCTCCACTACATCCCTTGCAGCCGTCAGCCTGGGCTCGATGACAGCGAACGTCACCGGGTTCAGTATACTCCAGGGCCTGACAAGTGGGCTGGATACCGTGCTGCCTTCGGCATGGACGTCGAGTGAACCGAGGTTGGTGGGCCTTTGGGCACAGAGGATGGGTGGGTGATAGTTTCTTCTTTCCGAACTGAGATTGATTGAACATGGAAGCCGTGGTTATGTCCTTCGCGCTTGTTGTGGGTGTCTTGACCATTACCACGAGATTTACAAGTAAAGTCATCTTGATGTTCTTGACAGCCAATATTCTTTGTGTGGTTCAACGCGGAACCGATCCTGTTGGCTATGAAACAAGATCCAGAGGTCGCACATTTAGCCGCACTCTATCTGCGCTGGTATTCTTTCTCTCTTCCTGGTCCGTGCTGCTTTCTATCATTATTTCTTGCCAGACTGCGAGCATTGACGCGTCCCAATAGCATTCGCGTTCAACTGTATCAGCCGGTACGTTGCATGAACAAACTCTTATCATCGGGGGCTCCAAGCTATATTTGACACCTTGCGCACTGGCAGACGCTACTTCCAATCCCAAGGCCACTTCTACATCCAAACACGCATCATATGTATCGCAGCGCCAGTGAATGTCCTTGTGAACTACCTCCTCGGTCCGTCCTGTCCTTTTCGAATCCTTAATGTCTGTTGTCGCTGCGAAACTTACACAACGCCA
Organism: Termitomyces sp. T108; assembly: GCA_017657275.1. Lineage (NCBI taxonomy): Eukaryota > Fungi > Basidiomycota > Agaricomycetes > Agaricales > Lyophyllaceae > Termitomyces > Termitomyces sp. T108. The sequence continues at coordinate 50,755 of JAGGAU010000011.1, read as the reverse complement.
TATTTACAGTCTGGGGCCCTAAACCCATCCGCCTCGGGTTCATCGGCGCGCCAATAGCCTCTGCATTCACACTCAATCTCATTTCGCTCACCTCTCTCATCCATGGGGCATACCTCATCCCCAGAACGGCATGGCACCCTCTCACGATGCAGATGTTCAGGAACCTCAAGGTTCTGGTACGGCTGGGGCTTGCCGGCATTGGTGAGATGCAAAATGTCAGATAGCACCGGTTCGTGTCCTGATAATTCATGGGGTATGTAGGACAACTAGCGTCGGAGTGGTGGGCGTGGGAGCTCGTCGCGCTCGCCGCATCGTTCTTCGGACCTACAGCACTCGCGGCGCAATCGATTCTGATCAGCACGTCGGCGATGTTGTTTCAGCTTGGGTATGCTATCGCTAATGCAACGTCAATTCGGTATTTTACTTCCTCTACACTGCCGAATGCCCTGGACTGAGTTTATGAGGATAGTATTGGGAACCTTTTGGGTGAGAAGAAAGCACGGCGTGCGGAGATTGCTGCGAAAGCGTCACTTGTGGTTGTTCTTGTTGCATCGTTGCCGACAAGGTCAGAAGTCATTTTTCCGGCACCGTAAAGAATTGAGTTTCGAATGCAATCGCTACAGCTCGATTTTGCTCGCATCCCGTCATTCTTGGGCTAGAATGTTCAATAATGATCCAGGTTAGTTTTCTTTGCTTGTTCTCCACTACTGATATCGAACACTTTTTTAGCTGTTGTCGAGCTTGTCTCAAGTGTTTTGCCATTGATTGCATTATACCAAGTCGTTGATGGGAACTCCATCGTTACTGCGGGCATCCTTAGAGCTCGGGGTCAACAGGTACGGTGGCACAACAATGTTTAAATGCTGTGGATCTTCTAATAGGCTATTTCTCAGTTTATTGGTGCGCTTCTCAACATCACCGCTTATTATATCATTGGTAAGAATTGTATCCGCGCCCGTGGCTCATGTTAGTATATTGATGTTCGGTCCGTTTACTCCTCTTGGAAGGTATGCCCATCGCATACTGGCTAGCTTTCAATCACCATCTTGGTATCAGTGGCCTGTGGTTCGGATATATAGTGGCTTTGACATACTGTTCCGTGATTGGTACGGCACTGTGTTTTATGACTGATTGGAAGGAGGAAGTCTCGAAGGTTCAAAGGAGGCTTGCTGGAGAGAGGCATCGGCAAGTGGATCAGGACGTATAGAACTTGACTTCCATGACATCATATCGAATACAATGGTAGAGAACCTGACAGACAACAGGTAATGTTGCGCTGTGAAACAATTCAATAAAGTACTGCAGCAGGTTACACAGGGAGCAGGGTGAGACCAGACAAAATGCAGTGAGGCTGATGATGATTGAGAAAATTATTTCATAGTATATCAGAATAGAATGAACCACATCCCTCCATGTGATCTGTCAAGCAGCAAAGAAATTTCGAGTTATTTTCCCATATCTTTTGCTTTAACCTCCCTGTGATTTTGTCAACTCAGTCAGGAATATTTTCATCATATAAGCATGTCCTCTTTCAAACTCAACAATATTGACAATGGAATCAAATTATCTTGGAGACTAGAACACCTGTTGTTATATAGTCTGAGCTAGATCCAGATTGATATTTGCCAGCTGAGGTTACATGAGAAACCAGCTAGCCTCAGTTTAAGATAAGGCATGCATGATCTAGATTTGAGCCACCACCTGATTTTCCTTTCCAGGATTCTCACTACCCATGTCAGGTGGCAGGTATGCAGTTGAGACATACCTGTTTCTCTCCACTATGCATACACACATCACATATGTATATGATATTCTCCTCAAGTTATGTCTACATCCTGGTCTCTAATCACTCGGAGCCTGGAAGTTTGTCTGGAAGACAAAAATGCCACATGACAATTACATCTTAGCCTGCCTCTTGATGATATAGGAATTTATGTTGATGCCTCCACATCCAGGAGAATAGACTTGCCTGTTGGCAAATACTAGTATTTATTCCAACTAAGACCTGATTGGAAGCAACTATGGTGAGATATTTGCTGGTTGGAATTGGTGGCACTCAAATTCATGTTTCAATCTCTGCATCTTCTCTGCATCAGTGCAATAGTCAAAATTGAGATTTTCATATCCTCATCCATTCTGACAATTATAGGGCCATTGGAACCCATTGTAAAGGTTGTATGTAGCTCATCTCTGCACATTAACCTCTGCATTTGATGCCACTATGCAATCTTCCCTGAATACTTACTCTTGTCAAATTTTAAATATCAATCTGAATTTGATCCAAATTGATACACTCTCACCAGCTTCTGACAAGCTTCTTCCTGTGGCATTTGATTTGCCTGAAGATATAGCTGGTTTTCTAACCAATGTCTGACAAACTCAGCATTCTAATAGGAGTTCCAGGAATTGCTATTTCATGCATATTAATTTCATTTTCTTCTTCTCAAAAATGCACTCAAATCCATTCAACACAACCATCTACACATACTTCTACTTTACAAAGACAACTACTCCCACTTGTAATTGTCTTTGAATGTTGCTTAATCAACACCAATCAAAATCATAAAGATTGTGATATCTGATCAGTAGCAACAAGCACTCAATGGCAACTCTACAAAATTCTGTAACCTTTTGCTTTGCAATGCCTAGTATCTCATTCTACTCAACACTACTCTCAACATCTCTGACTGACCTTCTTTGGGTGGGTGAAAAGGAGAAATTTTTCAATACAATGCCATAACAAGATGCAAGTGCATGGTCATAGAGAAAGTTTTTATTGACCTCATGATCCATGCTTTTGTCACATTCAAACAAACTTCTTCTCCCCACTTGTTTCTTGCATTGAACAGGCTGACACTATTTGTCTTTGATGCACAATCCTGGTTGGACTTTGACATGGCTTATTATGTATTGATAGTACAGCAATTTACAACGATTTAAGTTTCTTGTTACAAGCATTGAGCAAAAGCTCACCAACTAGACTTTTTGGACTCTCACAACTGACCAAAAAACAAGATGCTACAAAAACAATGAACAATATGGTTAGCTGTGATTCGCTTATTTTAGGAGTCTATAGTACAAACCAATATGATCACCCTTTTGTAGCAATGGGCAAACAAGGATGATACTCACCAGTTACTTTCTGAATACAAAGATGAGCTTTGAAAAGGATTCATGCAGTGCTAGTACTGCTTGAAAGTAAGATCCCAAGATTTATTCATGCTTGAATGAATATCTATAGAAGGCATCACTTGATCAGTATTCTATTGCTTTCATCATCACTTCAAAGGACATTCCTTTGAGAAGATAGCTGCTTCTGACAGTTTCTCCATATATAGCTGTTCCAGTTCTCAACAAGAAAAATGATGTAGTGATTGACTTCTCTATATTAATTTCTTTTGAAATGTCTGCTGGCTTGATATGTATTCTTTCATTGAATGCTGTTAAGGTTAGCACTATAAAGTTACCTAGCCTAGCTACTGTGTAAAAACAGGTTAATGCACATGCAAACACCACAACATTGAGAGGTTTAGGGTCTTTTAAGTCTAGGCCTAGTTGTTGATGCATTGCATCAAGAAATGCTAGCATACATGGACTTCTCTGCTTTCTCTTCAATATGATCAGGGCTAGCCTTTCCACTGCATGCAATTGTATCTGCATTCTATCAACATTTGGTGTCTATTTAAGTATAGTACAACAAATGCCATGCTAAAAAACCTGCTATGAAATTTTTAGCTGCCAACTTTGAGTAAGCTTCTGCTACTGCTGCTACTAATCCTTTTAAGATCTCAATGATGCTAGAGCTCTTGCTTTCTCTAAGACCTTACAATTATCATATAATACATAGATTATGAGCAGGCTTATGCTATAGGTCACTTTTGTAGACTTAGCCTATGATTCACTCATGACTTCAAACACTCTCTTCAAGTTATCTTCTGAAATATTATGCCTCTTATTGCCTACTCTTTCTCTGTCAAGTCTCAGTAGCACCTATAATTACAAATAGTTTTGAGCTAGTGCATGTGTCCTTAAAGCTAAAGACTCCAGGATTAGCTTATTGAAGTATAGTGGCCTTTATGGGGCCTTGGTCTTTGTTTTTATAAGTATGAACATGATCAGTCTCTTTTGTTTCTCACCAGAAATGTCTAAGGTTTCTCTATTGCTTGATTTAAAGCCTCTTAGTTTTTGCAGAGCTCTAGGCCTTGAAATCAGATGACTCACAATGTGAGCTGGTGCTCTCTTTGCCCTTGTTTTGAGCTGTGACAAGGTGTGTCAAAATTGATGATGTATTTGTTGGATTTTGCTGGTATATAGTATGAGTTTGACTATCTTTGAAGGGGCTGTTTACTGAATTGTGTGCTTGCTCAGTACATATTTAGTATGCACTGTGATTCTATTGCACTCAAATAGCTCTTGTGTTCACTTAAGTACAGTGTTAATCAGCACATTCTACTTCTTTTAATACACCACTTATTGACAACTTCCCTGTTGTCTCTATAGACCCTCTCTTGCACTTTATTCTTGAACAAGGCTTGCTATAAATAATGCAAATTCAACTGCTTTAGCTCATTCAATGTCATCTGCCTTACACCTTTCAAGCAACCTCTATGCTTACTATTTTTTGCCATTTATGATACCAACTCTAGTTCTTGAGCTTGCATCAGAGCAAGCTTCAATTTTGATCATGGATCTGTATTTCAAAATTGCTCTCTTCACTGGTTGAGATAGTAGCTGTTTTCACCAGATATCTGCTGGTGTTCTTTTTTGGTGGAGTTCTTGGCATAAAAGGACTATTGTAGAATACTCTCATAGAAGGCCTCCAGATTGGTAGGGTGTAATGCTTTTTAACATCTTCAAGGGGATGTGTTTGACTTTTTTCTCACTTGATATATTGAGCAAGGTTAGTTTCAGAAGGAACAGAGTGATGATGGAAAGCTTAAGCTAAAAAAAAAAGGTAGACAACCTCAGTGATTGTAGAGCACTAATATACCATGTTCAAACCTAAAAAGAGGACATTGATACAATACAAACAGGCTATTGTTCAAATTTCAACTAGTAGACTTGTGACAGACTGTTCAAAATAGGAGAGGTATCAGTCTGCTATGAAGTAGAAAATTTCTATGCTCAAAGCTAGACATCAGCAACAAAACATGGAGGGAATGATCTCATGGTATGGAGTTGTCCCAACACTTCATCATACTGAAGTGCTAAGTCATCAACTATTTAAAAAGTGCTTAGTAATTTTCAAGCATCATCATCATTATCTTTTTCATTGTGATCTGTTTTCTTTCTTCATGTCTTTTGATATACACTGTTTCTTTCAGTCTTTCAGTCTGTTTCTCTCTCTTTTCATTTCTGCTTTACTCCATCTTATTTTGCTCAGCATTGCCAAGTCACTTTGTATGCTGGTCTTATCCATTTTATTATACTCATTCAATACATTTTTTCCATGTACAAGAACTTTGATCACTCTATCTTGTGTTGTATTTCAACAGAATCTACAAGTGAAATCATCAATTATATATTCAAAATATACTCCAAGATTACATAAGCCCAATAAGTTGACCAATGTTCTCATATTCCAGTGTATACTTCTCTGTCTGCAAAAGCATCATTAGTTGACTTCCAATTACATCTTGCTTTCCAGTAGGTTATGGGTCACACATCAGTATCATAAATGAGATGGATATATGTTCCATAATGAAGCACCACACTCCATGAGATCAGACTGAGTTCAGTAATTTGAAAACATAGCAGACATGAATTACTATTGCTGTGAAATGATTACATATTAGAGGACTGGTGTTATCTATCCAGTGATGAGTCAGTCATCCTTGAAGTAATACAGTCATTTCAGATATCGTGTACCTCAACTTGGGACTTTTCTTCTTCTGCAAGCCCACCTGGCCCATAAGGGACAATACAGAATCGAGACCAAGCAAATCTACATTAGTCACAGATTCCTCAATGTACTAAGTCATCGGTGTTTGCTCTACGAGCGGAAGTCACGAAATTACAGAATGAATGGGATCATAGCGTATCGTCCACGCGGATACTCTTTCCCGAACTCCTTCTTGTAGTTTTTGTGCTTTTTGATGGCCCACAGTGCCATCTGCGTCGTTGACACAGCCAGAAATACTGCAGCTACGAAAACCCAAGACCAATATCAGCACAATGAGACGGGGTAATAGTGTATCGGGCTTTACCAGCGATGCTTCTGGTCATCACGGCGACGACGGTCCAGCTCAAGGTCTCAAAAAAGTAGTTAGGGCAGGAGACCAGCGAGAACCCGTATCCGTAAGGAATAGCACGAACACGGCTATTGGGTGGTCGCAGAGAGCGGAGGCTGAGATGAGTATAGAGGTTAGAAAGTTCCGCGAACTGACAGTGGGATAGTCAGCGATTAATGAAAAAAGCAAGAAGTATAGAACATACCATCCAAAGTCCTGCCATTACCCGCAAGAAGTTCTTGTCACTACGAATACCTCCTGCAACGTAGGACGAAGTAGCAGAAAATATAGGCCGGTAAACGTCATAAGCAAGGAAGAGCCCTGATAAATTGTTCATATCAAAGGCGCGGATGAGAAGAGATGGATGTGTAAATACCGCTCAATATGTGGTAATGGGCAGAGCTAAGTATGTTTGCTGAGTTAGTAGTAAAAGACGAAAGTCATGACAAACCGACTTTTTAAACACGTTGCGGAAGGGCATTGTACCGTGAGAGAAGCGGTGCACGCTGGACCATACGTGTCAATGATGTAAATTAATCCACCAGCCAGGACTTACAATATTGTTTCCAATTCACGCTTCAGAAAATGGAGCATAACGAAAGCATAAACATATCTAAACCGTTGATTAGAGGGTAGCATAGGATACAAGAAGAAGATCGCACTTCTGCAGCCGACTATGGCTGATATTTTGACCATACCAAAATTTGGGGAAGTGGTAGATGAGAGGGTGAATAACAAGCGGTCCAGCCTAAGGATTTGCCATTCAGACGTCCTTTCAGCGGAGAAGACACCGACGTACATATTCAATAAGAAACACTGTCCTCCAGCTGATCTGAGGGCCCAGGTCCTTTACTTGTAAATCTCCTCCCTTCTCTCCGACAAGGTCGACGATCTTCTTCTCGTCATCCAAATTCACCTTGTCGATTTTGAGGCTCAATTTCTGACGCGCGATAGAAAACTTAGGGAATGAACATAGTTAGTACCATATACGTATGTTAGAGTAGGAAGATATGTAGGTAAACAAGGGAGAAAACGCGTCAAAACAGGAGATAACCTAGCTCACGTTCGGGAATTTGGCTGCTATTTGACCCTTGACATCCGCTACAGTGGTGGTTGCGGTATATTCAACGGTGATTGGAAGTCCACGCGCAACCGGTGGTGGCTTGGAAGCACAAGATATCGCCAGACTAGGCATGGTTCCCACCAGTTGGAAAGGGAAAAGACTCTGTGACGCGACTTTATTTGGCCGTGTGATTTTCATCATGTTACCGCATTGGGTTGATATGCAATACCCACGGTGTCCATGAAACAAACACCTCTGATTGCTAGGTTACTGCACCCGGAGTACCTGCAAACCAGCGATCCGATTCTTGATGTCTCCCGAGCTTTGTCAGTTTGAAAGACAAGATATTTCCAGAAAAAGCAAGTAGAAAGTCCCTGATACCACCGATGCTAGTAAAGGCTCATATGAGATGCATTGGTTAGCCGCTGACTTAATGTTTGGTTTCTTCTTCCGGCTCAAGGTGTCTGTCTTGAATTCAAATCTGCTGGATCGAAGTTGATTCGCGATAAGGTACAAATATGGTTTGGTAAAATCCCGTTTTCTCAGTTAGCATTCGACTTTATCGCGAGTATGAGGTTCCAGCTTCATTACTGCCTTCCTTTCCAGACTTTCATTGCCTCCGAAGCTTGGCGCGCTGAAACAGCGATCAGTTGTCATAGTGCACTACGTGCAACTTAGAATCTTGGCGCGCCGTATCTTGACAACGAACATCGAGGACGTGTTTTTCTTCTGTATCGGGAACCAACATCAACACCTATCAGGATACTGGTATGATTGATAGGCGCTAATGAACTCCTCGTGTAAATCTGCTTCAACGTAAATGCCAGTTAAGGTAGTAGTCCTTGTCTTACTGTATATCAAGTATCTTTGTGCATTAACACATCTACGTGTCGTTCCAAGGTATCATACTCGGGATCTTGTCGAGTTGGGCTGTGTGGCGGCTACGTGGCGCTTGTTTCAAGTGACAATGAGGTAAGTACAAGTACTGTCGTTTAATACACGTTGTCTAGGGGATGACAAAGGTTCGAGTCTTCTTCCTTCGAATACTAGAATAATAGTTCATTCTAGTTCTAAAGTACAAGATTGTCACTTGCAATTGACGGAGGTAATTATGATTGACACGCATCAAGGTGTCTTGTATACATTTTCCCTCCGAGTGAGAAGGTGTAATCATGTCTTCTTACGGTCAGTCATATTTAATCGACAGGTCTTCAGGAATCCGGATAAAAAAGCGCAGGGCCAATCCTCCTCTGATCATGAATTTTTTGAAGAACATCCTGAAGTCTTCCCAGTACCCTATCGTCATTGCCCAATATGAGCGCGATGACTACTCATTTGACCATCCCGAGCAACTTCATTGGGCCATCATTGTCCTCGAGGATGTCAAGGACCAGAAAGGCCAGTGTTGGCAGGCCGTAGACCGCCACTTCCGAGATGGTCGAGTGGAGTGGAGGATTGCACACAAGGTTGTAAAGCTTGGAAATACCACTAAATGCCTTGGAGGTGTTTGTATTGGCCACGTAGAGGCAGATCAAGTCGACGATATACGAGAAGTATGTTTGCCTTTCACAATGCTTATCCATTCGACTGATCATTCTCCTTAGGTTATTCTGTCTCGTAGCCCTATGATCAGATTTCATGGCTGGAACTGTCGGGACTGGATCATGGAAGTTATCGCTGTACTCAAGAACAATGAATTTGTCAAGTACGACATACCCGATACGCAGGACGGCTATTTTTCTTCTATGAGGACTGCAGGACAGAAGACGTTAGTGCGCCGTGGGAAGGGAAAGCATAGTGTCAAGATCGTTTCTATTAATGACTAGTGTCGTTCAGATCAAGTATGTAACCCATGGACTTTACACTCGTTTGTCGAACTTCAAGGTCTATAATATGATTCGATACAACTAGAATTGTTATACTCTCTGATAAAGCTGTCAGCTAATGTGGTCGTGCGTGAAGTCGATCTTCAACTCGAATGCTCCATGCTCTTGCCATGTCTCTTGTGTTCTGTTCAAATCAATGAGAAACATACAAGACCTCAAGACAGACACTAAGAATCAAGAGAGCCGGTCCGAAAGATTTGATTTGTAAGAGATTTATCAAGCAAGTGAAGGCGAAGGACCTCGCGAAGATTAAACGTACAATTATAATCGGTGGCAGTAATAATCGGAGACCGCATGGTACTTGAGCACAACATGATTTTACTTCGTCCTGGGAAAATAACCGCGGTTACTGTGAGCGGTACTTACCATGTTACTTTGTTACAATTCTGATACCGACCTACTACAGAGTTTCCTGCAGCCCTTGACGATTTATGATGAAGCAGCAGGCGCTCAGACTACCGCTAAAACGCAACGAATCGTCTCACTGTCTACTGTCTACCCATCTATCAATAATAAATGGCATTTCCTATCTATTGTTAAACCATTTTCTGCAAATCTCACATGCATTGTATCACTAACATGAATTCCTCATTTCTAGGTATGTATCTTGGTTTACAGAGAGGACAACAAAGGTGATTCCGGTTGCAGAGGCGATCGACTGGGGTTGAACCTATAACAGGGAAGCAGTTATGGAACCTGGTACAGGCTACCTCTGTATCATGGATCAGTGGCGTTGCAATAAAAAGTAGCGAGCCAATAAAAGTAGCCTGCTATTGGTCAAGTTAGCTCACTCTTGATTCAAAGTCCCTCGAAGCGACCATTGACGAGTTGTTCGACGAGTGAGATCTTCATCACAAGTTTTAAATTCACTTTGAGAGATCGCTTTGCAGATCGCCTCTCATCAATCGAAATTTCCTTAATCAAGCCTCTTAAGGCACCGAAAAGCATCAACTTAGAATGCACATTCATAGTTGGGGTTTTTGTGCTCCAAGTGCATGCTAGAAAGCGCCGACCATGTATTTCGAAAGTTCACAGTCAAGCAACCAATCTTCTTCTTGTTCATGTCCCAATATTTCCCAAATGGCTTCTCTCCAACCAGAGTCCTTATTCATTCCTGGACTCCATTTGGCCTTCACAAGTTCCCAGTGCTCCGGGAGCCACCCAGATTCTTCCCAGTCAACAATAGCCACAACAATGTCACCACGGATGATGATATTGCGAGGAGTGAGGTCACCATGCGTGAAAACAATATGGTGGTCGTTACGCATGCGTGCTCGGACGGGCTCGGTAAGTTCACGGTCTATGAATGCATCGGCAGCTTCAACCAAGTGATCGTTGAAGTCACTCTCCGAAGAGTATGGCCCGAAAGAGTCGGCAGATGATATACGGCTATCGCGCATTGCATGACCATGGAGAGAGCATATACTACCACGCATGACATGGGGAGGAGGGGGCAAACTTCTAAGTTGAGATATGAAACTTCGTAGTTGAGCAATGACATGTGACCGTTGTTGAGCATCGAGTTGGGGCCAGGCACTGTCGAGCGCTATACCGTCCACCATTCCCATTAGTGTGTATGCATATTTACCGTGAGTCGCAGAAGCAACTACACGAGGCACAGGAATCGACGTGTTTTCGCGGACATATCGCAGGGTATCAGCCTCAAGTCCGACATCAGAGCATCCAAGTTTCAAAAGGAGACCAAAGGGAAACCATTTGACTGAGAAACTTCCGCCGAAAAAATATCGTTCGTAACGGCTTATAATTTCAGCATAAAGGTTGAATAGCCAGCCTATCATCCTCTTGGTCCCCTGTCAATGTTTTAGTTTCCGACCGAGAGTAACACATGACCCACCTGGTCTCAAGATTACTTTCCTGGAGCGTAGAGTCTGTAAGGCTCAGGCTGCCGTCAAGATTGGACTTTTATGTAACTTACGAGCATCCACAGGCTTATATAATATAACGTCGAGAACTTCCTTGAGCACTCTGATCTTGGCGCTGAGTTACAACTCTGATCTCGATCACGAATGAACAGTACGGACTGTATACCGAATTATCCTGGCTTAGAGGAAGTTCGGCGGAGGACCCTGCTTTATACTAGGCGATTGTGATTTGGTCTCCTCATCAGCATGCTATTACATATAATTGAACGTGATCGACACAAGTATACAACCAACCATAATACTGTTTGTAACTTATCTTCTCATGCTTGAAAAACACAAGAAGGCCGACCTCCAGAGAAGAAACCACGAGTAGGCTATTGTCCGCACGGTGACCGTTCCCTCTATAAAAGCTCGTTGTAATCGACACTTGTTCATCACACAAATGCTTATGAGTATAGACATTATGCTTGTCAGATATATTTGCATGAAAAAAGTCCGATGTAAGGGGCTGCGGAACAATCTGTTTCTATCACCAGCAAATTTCAGGCATTAGCATAGATCGCTCGCATGATAGAACCTATCTTCTTCATATGAAGTTACCCAGGCGTATCCGTGGGTTTTCAGTATGTCCAGCACTTAATGATTCAATCCTATTAGTCCAGCCTGTTCAAGTAACTATGGCTGAATTCCTTGAATCCTAACCTCACCATTTGATTGACCTCATACCTTCCTCGTTTCATTGACTTTCAGACTCGACATCCTAACGACATTCCAAAGGCACAGAGTGGTGCATCAAGTATTGCTGCACGATCAATAGGTGCGAATCATATAAACACACGTAATGGTACCGAGGGCTCGATCAGGACTTTGAACTGAGAGGCTCGATTATAGCTCTGCAAATAAGCAGACGTCATCATAATCTCTGCAGTCGTAACATCAACATAAAATACCCCTTCTTCAAATTCAGAGCATCAAAACAATTCCTCCTCCTCCGGGCGCCAATTCTTCGCCTGATCCCAATAACCCTTTAACTTCTCCCCGAGCACTTCTTTTGCGTCCCTGTCTGTCGGGCAGCTCTTTCCCTTGAAATTACTAAAGGCTCGGTCCCTCAATTGGCCTTCCCAGACCAAGAAACACTGATTATCCTCCAACGATGGACCCCCTTCTCCTTCTTCCCCGTTCTGCGCAGCCACTGCAGAGGCTGAAGCAACGCCATCGCCATCGCCATCGCCATCGGGTTCCTGGAGTTCCACGTCCTCTGCTCCACGAGGGCGCGCGGCCTCAGTCCATGCAATACGGTGCAGCATTAGACGCTTATAGGTTTTTATTGCCTTGTTCGAACCTTCAACGTAGACCATGCTGAATTGCGAGTTGAATATTGTGACACCTGTGAGGGAAAGTTGCTCGGCATTCTTTCGTACTTTAAATTGATGAGCGGGATCCGATAGAACATTGACTCTGAAACGAAACAGATCAGGACGCAAGAGGCATAGACAAACTGTCAACGCACTTGAAGCAAGCGCCGAATATGCCCCTCTTCTCCTGCTCAGCCTTCTTAGCCTCTTTCTTTTCTCGTCGTTGTTCGTCAGTTAGCTTGCGTTCAGCGTTCATCTTCTCGTGAGTGTGTTTGCGTTGCGCAACTTCACGCCGCACGCGGGCTTCGACTCGTGTCGGATCTTGAACAGCGTCCGAAGTAAGAACCTTCATCAAGTTCTTCAAGCCAACTGGAAATATGTTTGCCGTGAGCGACGTAGAGTGATGCAATCCGTGTACTTACCCTTAGGCGGATCAGGAGGCAGAAGACCCATACGAATACGATCGTTCTTGTCTTGGTGTTCCTGAGCACGTCTCAATCTCCTCATCTTCTTTTGCTCCTATGTTTCGAGCCAAATGAGTAGATGTCATAAGATCAGAAGTTGAAACCTCACTTTCTTTGTCAACATCAATGGCTTCAACTCAATTTGGTTTTTGGTCCCGGGTGCAGGGATTGGAATGGGGTGTTGGATGTAAATGGTAATTGGCGAATCGGGAGTCAAGATATTCAATCTATCCATACCGAGTTCAATGTCGTCGTACTTCTTGTTGGGAAGGAGTGACACATCCCACCATTCCGCTTCAGGTGGAGGAGGTCTCTGAAAGTGCGTATATTAGTATGGTTGTAGATGGAAGATGGAATAAGAGATAGGTGCCTTGATAGTCTTCTCAATTCCCATATCACTATCCAAACCCGCCTTGCGTGCACTCTCTGCAATACGTTGTTTGAGAGCCTCAAGCTGATTTTCCCTTCGGGATTGATTCCCTAGTGCGACGTATTTGCCTTTAGGGTTGAATTTGAATGTTCGACCCATTCTTTCCTTCGGAACAGCACCATCAACCATGTCTTTCGCCGCCGCCACAGCATACGGATTCAAAGATTCAGGTGTGATGATGGGAACTGGAACCGGGGGTGGCGTCGGCGCGTTACGAGTGTTGGCCTGGAGAATGGGTAAGCAACAAAGAAAAACGAAAAAAAAACAAGGTTCGCAGCTAACCTTAATGGAGGCAAATTTCGGCTGCATAGGCTTGTATTTGTCCTTCTTGGACTGTGGTTGAGAAGGAGTTGCCTCGAGCAACAGTGGATGCGCCGCCATCTTGAGACCTGTGCCTTGTTGAGCCTGATCGCTTTGTCGACTTTTATTCCTGCTCGGTGGCAAACTCTATCGAAAAATCTGAATAGACAAACAATGTATATCAAAATGGAAACTCACCATGTACGGATTATCCTTCACGGCGAGCTTATTTTGAGCTTCAGCGACGCGTCGCTTAGCCTCAGACACTCGACGTGCAAGGTCATCCGAGACACCAGGGGCAAGAGCAGGGGATCCAGCTGCAGGAGTCGCTCTGCTAGAAGCAGAACCTGAAGACGCCACGGATGGTATCGGAGCCGCAGGCTTTGTGGGTATTGGCGCTCTGACTGGAGGTGTCCATCCCAAGGTATTGGTCTTGAAAACAGCTAGTTTTGCAGCGACTTCGGCACGTTTCTGCGCAATAAGTTCCGCAGAGGTCTAATGAAGTTGAATGAGTTATTAGTTCGAATCCTGCTTGTCCGAGCTGACCATTGCTGATGATGACGAGCCATTAACGGAAGTCTAGGTGCAAGAAAGGTTATAGAATATGTCAGAATGCAATTTCAGAAGACAAATTCACCTTGAATAGAGGAAAATATACTTACATCACTGAAGTTGAAAGAAAACGGAGTCAGCACATATCCCTTTCATAAATGTAATACAACATCAAATGACAGACCTTTTCAGCTTCTTGTTGCTTGGAGATCCTCCATCATCCTCCAACGACCTCTTTTTTTCGCTCATGTGGGGTGGAAGAGAGAGTCGTAGCCGGTCTTGGGGGCTCGTGGAGGTCCAAATCACAGCAGGGATATATTACGTCAGCAATGTTTTCTCTTTCTTCTGCACTGTCGCGTTTGGCGACAGCAAGCCATGCCTCTCACCGCGTCCCCACTGCACTTGGTCCTCTGAGCCTGTTCACTCGTGGTCGCTCCCAGCTTGCCCCGCGCCAGGTAAAAAATGTCAAACGCCACAAAGGCCGCGTACCAATCCCTATCGGAGGTTCAACGAAGGGGACAACATTGGCGTATGGCGATTGGGGTATACGGATAAAAGGAAACGGTGCTCGCTTGAGTGCGAAGCAGTTGACAACGGCGGAAGAGGTCATAAAGAAAAAAATTAAAGTTATCAAGGGGTGCAAGGTTTACTTGCGAGTCTTTCCGGATATCCCTGTTTGTATAAAGGTGGGCCTGCGATCAGTATAAAAGCTAGTATATTCATTGATAATCCCAGGGTAATGAAACACGTATGGGCAAGGGAAAAGGGACTTTTGAGTATTGGGCCACTCGGTGAGTTATGTCAAGTATGGTCAAAACGTCTTTGACGCTTTTCAGAGTCCCAACTGGCCGTGTCATTTTTGAGATCGGGGGAACACCAATACGCGAAGAACTTGCTAGAGATGGTAGGACCAAACATACATTACAACCCCTCACATTGATTGTTTCACCAGCCCTCCGACAGGCAGCATCCAAGTTGCCTACTGTCATGGAATTTATCAACCGTAGCACCCCTCCACGTCTAGGAAGGCTTCTATTACATCCTTCTCAACCTCCCAAGGCTGCCGTTGTCGAAGCAGTCGCTGATGCTTCATTGAATGAGGTTCAGCCCCCATCACTATAACCTTTGTGTAAGACTATCCAAGACAATAAAATACTTTTAATGCTTGAACAGAGTATTGACTTATCCGGGTATCGCATATAAACAGGGGCTCAGGTTACCGGTTTCTATCCCTGAGCGACCATTTCTGGCAAAACGAAACCAGATATTTTGTTCCCCTCCTTCAAATTTTACAAGTTACTAATTGAGTTCTAATAGCACAAATTACAGAATTCAAAAGAGGGTACAACATAAATCATATTTAGCATAGGACATAGGCATAATAATTCCAATATTAATACATGTCTACCGGTCCGTCCCTCCCTCTTTCTAGTCTTCCATGATGTTGTTCAGGAACTTTGCGACAAGTTCCCCCGCTTCTCTAACCTGTTCCATATGATCCGCGTGCACCTGATGAAGCTGATTATTGAACTTGTCAGGATGCCACTTGAGGATCTCAGCCTTCATTCCTTTGCCCCTGGTGCCGCGATGCGCGAAGAAAGCCCTCACGGAGTCGAGGGTGATGCCACTGATATCGGAGATCTGGTGCAAGACCGGCCAAGGGAATTGGCCGAAAGTAATATCCGAGTAGACTTCAGCGCCTCGGAGAGCAGCCCATTTGTTATCGTAGACCTCGAAGATTTGGTCACTCGGTGGACCTTGAGGGACGTGGCCTGCTTGCTCTTGTTGTGCCTGATGTCGACGGGCTTCTTCTTCTGCGGTCCGACGAGCCTCTTCTTGAGCACGACGTGCTTCCTCCTCACGAGCAGCTGCCTCGGCACGCCGACGCTGAGCTTCCTCCTGCTCCCGGCGCTGATGCTCAGCCTCTTGCGCGGCACGTTCCTCTGCCAGCTTCGCCTGACGACGAGCATACAACTCAGCAATGGCACGTGCGTGCTCCTCAGCGTAGCGCTGGGCTTCCTGCTCGGCGCGGCGTCTAGCCTCCAGCTCGTGAGCACGGCGCCTCGCTTCAACCTCTTCAGCACGGCGTTTGGCTTCCTGTTGCCGAGCAAAGCGTTGCTCGCGCTCATTCTTCTCCTGCTGCCTACGCAGCGCGGTCTCAGTCACAACCTGTGCAACCTCCTCAATGAGATCTTGTCGATGCAGGAGGTGGTCTGGTGGGGGACGACCCTGTTCCAAGGCGATGCGAATCTCTTCACGATACGCCTGCTCCCTCACCTTCTCCATGTACATTCGCCCCGCCTCCCTCTCCCTCGCCCGCTGCTCCTCATACTCTTCCTTCTTCCGCTCCTTCTCCTTTCTCTCCTCCTTTCTCTCCTCCTTTCTCTCCTTCCCTTGTCCGTCCTCCTTCACGTTTGGCTTCTCGCGTTGGGCCTGTTGACGTTTTCGGGCGGCAGCCTCCTGAACGGCCCTGTTGCGCCTCTCCCGCCGAAAAGTGCTAAACGAAGGGACGGTGTGTGGTTTGCGTGCAGATAACACGGCATACTCTACCCGAACACGATGTTGCTCGCGATATTCCTCAAGAGACTCCACCATTTCTGCGACGCGAGCGAACGTCTCCAGGTTGTCAGTCTGGTTGTGGAGGCGTCCAAGCTCACGCAGGAAGATGCGGTCTTCCGGGTCAGTAGAATCATTGAGCTTCTGCATGGCCTGGACGTGGAGTTCAGCGAGCGGGACAGGCTTGTTGAGCTCCTCCAGACGCTTTTGCCTAGCTTGTTGCGCCTCGTAGCGGGAACGTTTCTTTTGATAGGTGTTCCATGCGCGGTTAGCCTGGAGCTGCCTCAGGTGAATGCTACGATGGAAGCTGCCGTTTGGGCCATAGCACCGCTTGAGCCGGCGCTGGGGAGAGATGGGAGCACCGTTTTCCCAAAACTCATCACGAGCAACATTGTCGGGCCACGTGGGTGGTTCGAGATTTATCGACTCGTCGCGAGTCGGATTAGTGGTAAATAAGCGAGCCGGCGACAAGTTCGTAAACCAAGCAGGAGAGAAGGCTTTTGCCACGGATATAAGCTTTTTGGGAGAATGGAAAATCATCGTAACCGCGACAGTGGGTGACGACTTCGTTATAGAAGTGCTTGAAGGACTTTGTGTAGGTGAGAACCTGCAACCTTCAGCGATGTGATTTTATACAGCACCGATTTGAGCTTGTCCATTGAAGTACACGAATGCGGCCACATAGGCACTGTCTTCACTGTCTCACTCGAAGCTGGCCAATTTTTCTGTTTTCGTGCTAAACGGAGTTCCTAATTCTCCAAGATCATGAATGACCCTGAAACCAATCAATGGCCTTTGTTCGTCCAGTCGACTCTCTTCAGTTAAGAGTGGCCAGTAATGTGAACTAAGAGCATGAATCGCCCGTGGTCGTCCCAGGACGAGATGATTTTGTCATTGCATCCAATCCCTCTTGACCCTTTTCCTTCCCCAGATATTATAGGATTGGTTGGGAACAATCTATCGTTGAAGCCTAAACGCACAAGCATATTGATAAATTTACTATTTTGGCGGAGAAATTGTACAGGAAATTGGCAAGAATACTGGTTAACCAACGCAGCTACATCGATCCTGTTTTGATCCTTGTCCGAACCTCTCAGAAAGTCTTTGACCTCGTAGTATTGATAACCGGTTAGTGCTGTAATTCTTTTTCAGAAGAAAGATAGCCAGTAAGGATATTTCAAAGATCGTAATGAGAGTATATCCGAATCTAGTAACAACAGTTCTCACTATGCCGACTGACTTCGCACACGTTCTCTAAGCTTGAGGTATACTTCTGAAACACCAAGTGTCTTGTGCCCTGAGGCAAAAGGAAAAAAGTAAAGCAAGTCTCTGAAACGTCTATGTCCCCAAAGAAAGACGTCAGGCGCATTTCAAGCTCCGCACTGGCCTCTTTCTCATACTTCTGACATGGCACTACCCTTCACAATAAGGTCCAGAACCAAGCATCGACGCATAGGACGCATGCCTCCATTAAAAGTTCGAACCAACAGTAGAGGAAATTAGTGTTGATGTCATCGATCACACTTGACAATACGCTATTGATAATCCTTCTGACGCTGATCATGATCTTTTCATGTGCAATATCTTGACCTTTACCGTCAGAACCCAACCTGCCTACCCTAACTTTCCATAATCTGCGTTTACGAAGGATCGCCCTCAATGCAAACGATCCGCATTACTGAAGAATCGCTCTCTTGGGCTGAGTAACAAGCAAGAGCGTTTGTATGGGAAATCGAACGTCTGTCAGGAGATTATATCCATTTGTGTCAGTTTCTTATACCTAGGCGACACGAAGCTCTTACCGCGTGGTTGTGGAACCCCGCAGACTGAGCCGCTTTGAGAATTGCGGCATTCGTTTGCTTGGGTTCTCCGACAACTCTATTCGTACGAGAATCGGCAAGGAAAAGATAGTGCACGAGGCTTCGAAGCCAAAGCTCCGCTGCGAGTTGAAATCAGTCCGCCTTATCAAATTATGAACCAGCCCTAACTTACATCCTCCGAGAAACTTTTCCTCTCCTACAAGAACATGGAGACCTCGCTCCCAATCTCCCACAGATAAATCCGAAGGGTAGTATTGGGCTACATGATTTTCTTTAGCCCAAACAATTTCGACGTAGCCCATCAATTCTCCGTTCCAACGCATCATGATAGGAACAACGCCGGGATCGGCAAGGAGGCTCTTGATGTAATCTCTGTGTGTCTCCAAACTTCCGCGTTCTCCCCAAGCGCTGTTTATGCGCTCATCATTGTGCCACTTGTGAAACGCCGCCATATGCTGGGACAGCCCACCATCCCGCTTTGGATCACCATTTATGTCAAACGCAACGAACTCAAGAGACTTTCCAACTGCGGCACAATACCTGCGATACAGAACTTCCCCTGGGCGGGGCTTAGGCGGTCGCAAAGGGTGAGACGTAATGACCATGTCCGACCTTGTGAACGATGGTATGTTGGGGAAGGTAGGTGTAGGCGTCAGAAGCCAGCCTTGAGTATGATATCCGGTCGTTCCAGCACCCTGCCAAAAGGCAGCTCTTGAAAGAAAGATTACGTTTTCCGTGCACTCTGCTTTTTCTTTCCCGTGAACCCCTCGACCAAGCCCTGAGATCAAGAGGTAGCGTGTCAATTCTTCGGTATTCGGGACTGACACAAATCGTATGGGTATGTGCTCCAATGTGCGGTAAAGGGTAAAGAGGGCGTATATCGCAGCCCACGTATTGGCGATACTAATGTCCTTTGGAATGCCTTGTTCAATCGGTGTGGATAGCTCGAAGAGATTCGCTTTGGGAATGTGATCAGCGACTCCTTCGTACCGTGTTCCGATGGCGGATAGCTCCAGTGAGAAGGAAGCACTAAGATTAATTCGGTAATCCAAGATGTGTGTTTTGTTCAGTTGCAGCTGTGTAAGAGTTCCGCCTGCACTCGTCGTGACACTCGCAAATACCTTGTCGCCCCTCGGAAGTATCAAGACAAGGCCGTCAATTTTTTCTGGAAGAGAAGTGGTGTGATTATGAATAGAAAGGAGGCGACGATTGGCTACTGAGCCTGCAATGCTCATTTTTTTCTGTTCGTTGATAATAAGATGTGAGGGGAATTGCACAATCTGATAAGATTTTCATCAAGGATGTTGCGTCTAATTTAAAGGAAATGAGATGCGGGAGTCACTTATCAGATAAATTTTTGCATTACATAACCGGTTTCTTGGCTGTCTTGGTAGGCTTGATTTGAACTAAGTTGAATTGAACTCAGTAGCACAAGTCAGTTTGGCACAGTGATTATGCTTCATTGCATGACAATTCATACTTGTCCAAAGTCTCTTAAAGAGCCCTCCGTAGACGGATTTCCAGGGCCCTAAAAGGTATATATAACACAGCACTGATTGCAAATGCAACTTCAAATCCGATATCACCCGCTGTCTTGGCAAAAGGACCGACAAACCAAACCTGATCCATACTCGGGACAATGAGACCGAAGGACATCACCCCAGCAGTAATCGCTGCTATGCCAGATGGAAGACGACGCGGAAGATTCCAATTCCTGACATCGTAATTATTCGGGTCATTCTTCCGGAAAA
This sequence comes from Termitomyces sp. T108, assembly GCA_017657275.1. NCBI lineage: Eukaryota > Fungi > Basidiomycota > Agaricomycetes > Agaricales > Lyophyllaceae > Termitomyces > Termitomyces sp. T108. Next base: position 30,465 of record JAGGAU010000011.1, on the reverse strand, counting down.
GAAGATGTTCGATGAGAATGATGGCAACAAAGACACCGGCCCAATAGCCGATAAGTCCTAGGAAATTAGTGAGAGTCGCGTAAAATCTTGTAGCACCAACGATTGAGAGCGGTATTACACTGTGGCGATACGAAAATTCTGTCAGCCAATGCATGGGAAAGAGAGAAAATACCTACAGCGCAGTGGCCAAGATTGAAAAAACATAGCGCGGTAAAACGACAAGAGGAGGCACACAAACTTGAATGTTAAGCGAGAACGAATAGAACGTAGCGGCGAGATTCCCAGCTACAGAAAGACTGAGCAGGACCATCAGGAATTTGCCAAACCCTTTGACGGGATGAAGCATTGCCTCCAAAAGTCCACCAACATTGCCGCCCGCGTAGCCAGCGTCCCATTGTGGTACTGATGGCGCCGCCACGGCAACGGCAGCACCCAAGCATTGGAGAGTAACCTGAAACGGATTGATTCACAAGGATCTCTCGGTCAAAATAACTTACAATAGGAAGCAGGAATCCCAAGTACGAGTAGATGAATATCCTCCAACTACTTGAACACTCAGAAAACTAGAGACACCGTCAATCGTAAGAACGCACCTTGAAACATCGGGATGAAAGTATGTCGTAAAGTCAGAACTCATAGGGGAATATGTAACCACAAATCCAGCCAAAGTCGATGCGAAACTGAGAACGTCTCGCGCAGTAGCTGGTTCTGCTGGAGGATCAAACAAATGGTTCCCTCCAACACCCAGGGCGACGACGTAAGATAAAACGACAGGTATCCAAGCTACTCGTTCGTACCTGGGTGTATCAACTGAGAAGCTGACTATGATACACGGAGAATGTCCTACCAGTTGAGTACTTTGTACCCACAAAAAGATACCTGAAGATTAATCGGTAAAACGATTGAGAGCAATGATATCGGCTTTACCAAAAGAGCAATGATATCAATGATAACGATTCCAACACTTTAGAAATCATTTGCATTCATGAGGTTACGAAACAGAAATTTGTCCACGTACGACCAATTAAGTGATCCGTTGGCAACACTTGACAAGGCCTGGCCACCAAGGATACTGTTCAATACCGAGAAGCCCGTCATGCCGATTAAATTCATGATACATGGAAGAATAACCCCATAATATCTGGAAACAGTCTGAGCACAATCTTGCATAGGGTAAGTAGGCAAGACTGCAGACCCGAACGAATACCTCGAAATGACCATCTGTCGCATGCCCAGCTTGGAACCCCATGTCGTGCTGCAGAAGCGGGGACAATGTGAACGTGACTTAGATAAGATAAGGATAAGTTGGACAAGGAGCACCACTTACAAATATGCAGGCGGTATACAGCATAGCAGATTAAAGAATAAAACGGTCAAGCAGGTGTCCCGTAAACCGAGTCCAAAGACAACGGGCCCAAGAGTCCCAGCAGAGAAGCTAAGAAAAAAGCAAAAGATACAATGACTACACATCTTACCTATTGCTGCATGACTCACGAAAGGATGTTAACGTTCATAGAGAACCAGACGAAGAATATCTTCCTGAACTGGGTGTCAGTTCGCTCTTCATAACGAACAGGTAGTATCCCTTCGTTTCAGTAATCAGATGTTAGTCAAACATACAAGAATCTGATAGTAGCACCTCGAGATTCCACTCCACGAGTTAGAATCCATCGAGCCCAACTGCACAAGCAGCCCCTGAGATAAGAACGGATATCAAAGAGCCCTGAGGGACATACTGCAAAGGTTTCAGATCCTGTAGAGACGGTTTTTCTTCCTTCGAGCCCAGCTGCACTAAGTTGGGAGAATTCATCGTAGGGATTTGAAGGCCGTTGTGCCTCACCAGTACGTTCTTAAGGTGGGAACGTAAGTTGTGTTAAAAATAAGACTCCCCATCGCATATCATAATCTATCTCCTTATTTGGTTAACTGATCAAATTTCATTTGTCAGAATTATCGGCATCATGGTACACCCCCTTCAACGACATCAGTAAACGTCATGTTGACGGATCTGGGAAATAACGTTCTCCAACCTCATGTGCATGGCTTTCGCAAAGTGAAAAAGGAAGATAATAAAAAATAGGACGACAACACTCGGCGACAACCGAGATTTTTGCGAATGAAAGTTGATCGGACAACGGGAACATAAAGTAATTTCTGGTGATTATATCATGCAAGTGGTTTTCTGAGTTGAGAAATTGCCTCGTCAACTCTTTCGACGGACATTTGCAAAGATCCGAGGGTAATTTCATTGCGATTATGATCTGAAGTCGATTGAGAGACTAGAAGATATTCAGAAGTTAATCAACCCTACCTTCCACTCCTCCCAGGTTCTTTCCCAATCTGCTCAATGCCAATCTCAGAGGGGCCAGAAGGGATGTCTCCACGCTATTGAGCGCATCTTCGTTGCGCACATGGGTCTAACAGAGGACATTAGTGATTAAATTTCGACATAGATACACTCACGAGGTTATCTGTATCCCTGAGTAAGATGGTATAATATGTCCCTAAGCTTTCTACAAGCCTCGCCGGCTCGGAAGTCTCTTCAAAGCTTTCGAAAGAAAGATCTTCATCTAATAACAAATTCGGCGGGTTTGGCCGGAATAGTATTGGCCCGAAGACGTCGAAAAATCGAGGAGATGCGAAAAGATGCGGAGGGTTTGAAAGGCCCTCGAGGATCGCTTCTCGTACCAGTCCCACAGCTGCAACACGCATTTGTGGGAAGTTCTCATCAACTGTGAGCTCTCGTAGTAGCTGCAGTCGAATAGGGGACGGACACGAAGCGAGCAAGACTGAAAGAATGCGGAAAGCTTGATGCCTTACAAGTGGGTCTGGATGTGAGCTTGATAAATGAGGTATCACAGCAAAGAGAGGAAAAATTATATCTTCAGAGAGATGTGACCGCGGTGGCGCCTTCAAGGGAGCTAAACCGCGTAACAGAATGGACAAGGCTTCATCCAACCCACAATTAGCTTGAATAGAGCTAACAATCACGGAAACAAGCTTTCCCAGATGTAACGATGCCATCGGATTTGGCTGGAGGTGAGCATAGATCACCATTCTAGAAAGTAATGGTTGGGTAACTACCGAGTCCCCCGCAAACCCAAGGTCCAAGTACGCGTTCTGGAACAGTGAGCCGGTTACCCAACAATTGGGGTCCATATTCACTCACGATGGCTTCAGAGACGGCCTCTTCTCCCGCTTCCCAGCCAGGAGGTACGGAAGATCGGGACGCTAAACGAGGGTATATTGTTTCAAGAGTTCGTTGGGCTAGTGATGCCTTGATACAGTGTTCGCACGCAAGCAGAGTACAGTCCAATAACGATTCTAGAAATTTCTAAAGAGAGATTACCAATAGTATAGTGATCTTTTGAGCCAAACTCACCTCACGCTCTCGACTTTCATCTATTTGGCTGTCAAACGACTTCGCCCAATTTCGGGATCGGATGACAAGACGAGAAGCTGAGCTAATCAAGGATCTACCTTCTTCACTGGATGCAAAGGGGCTTGAGAGTCGTATGACTTCTTCTAGGTCGAGAAGCAGCGGTCTTAGGGTCTCTGAGGTAGTCTTACGGCGTAGTTTGAGGCGCGGTATGCCTAATCAACGGTAGATAATGATGATACAAAGAGTTGAGCTGACATGACGCACATGCAGAGTATAAATCTATCAATATTCCTATCTGGCTGGGAAATGAAAGTTGTGTGGCGTCAGACATGTCTTCGTCGTCGAAGGTTCTATATGCGGCGGTCAGGCGCTCTATAGCCTCTTGAACTGCAATCACGATCTCCTTCGCTGACCCACACTCCCCGATTAGGGAAATAATCTCCTGCGCTGCAGGATCCTTGCAAGGCAAGAGTATCGGTAATGTGTCCAGAGGGCTCTAGTATTTCGTCGTTTGCATTTGAGAAGTAATCATACATGATACACACAAATAAAGATGAAGCGTCGGCTCGAGCAATCTCGCGAGCTATGCGTGATAATGGTATTTGGGGTGAACTTTCTCGTGCTGTTGTCAGAAGAGCGAAAATCGAGTGACCAAGTTCCTGAATGCCGTTGAGACTGTATGAACGTCATGCAAGAATCAATATGTTACTTCTTCATCTGAGATATGATTGAGCTGAAGAGCTTCTGCTAGTTGACGATAAGCACTAGATAACATGCCAATTTGTAGTGATCAGGAGGAAGAGGTCCAATTGTGAGTTTAAAATGCCGCAATCAATAATTGCTCTTTTCAAAGCGTTGGCCATATGTAACCCATTCTGGGCCAAAAATGTCGCCGTCACTTTCATGTTGTAGCACGCTCGATTCTCGCAGTATGAAACTAATTTTTATATGCACATGATCAGAATCATATTCTACGGATACCACATAAATCAAAAGAATGATTTAGAAGTCCTTCAGAAGGGAGGAACGGATTGAATGAAAAGACGCATTTTGACGCGTGACGAAGTCGTGACTCCTGCTACTCAACCGTTCAACGTTACGCGTTAACCCTTACGTGGCACCTCAGGCGCGTCATCCCTTCCTCTCAGCAGCTCTCGTCTTTACATCCAAACAGTTGGGATCTACTGCCATAAGCAAGCAACTGTCTGTCCGCTATACAATACTAGGTGTAAAGCACATAATAAAAGTTTTCCTGGCCTATCAGACAAGTCTTCTTGGAGGTGCAACACAAAGTCTCAAGGTAATGAATGGCGACGTTCTGATGCACGACATTTCGTCGGTGTTCAGCACCATAGCAACACTTTTCACTAAATCAAGTTATGAGTCCTCCGTAGCATCTGGAGAAACACTCTTCCTACATCTACTGCCTTGTATGTAACTGTTAGATGTATAGACCTTGTAGGAACGACAGTGACTTCAAGAATATCAACCAGATACAAAATCGATTCTAGTGAGTGGAACGTGTATTACGACATGAGTTTCGACGTTCTGGTACAGAAAATTTTGATGTTTGGCCCAGAATGCATAATGGGTTGTGCATTATGGCCAACCTGTTTCATAGTAACGGTCATACTTGCCGTTGGACGCAACTTAGATCACGAGATATCGACACGGAACCTTCAGATTCACGATATTTCCATGCAGGCTGCAGGTCTTTACAACATTCGTCAGTTGCGAAAATAATCTCATCATAAGTCAGGGCATTATGCATTCAATCTTGTGTGACTGCATTTAATCCATCTGCGCAGATAAATCATATACCCAGCAGAAGTTCAGCATCTCGGTAAAACATAGACATAATTTACACGAAATAATCGGTTCCTGCGCGTTCTACGGGTTACAGCACACATTCCACGGACACCACACTACGATCCCGACATGCAGAAGCGCAAGCACCAAAGAAGACCTCAAGCTCTCAAGTACGGTATCCAACACCCCCATGAACAGCAACACAAACACTACAAGGGGGCGCCGACTGTCGCTGACAGGGCACATTGTCACAACCGAGGATACCTATACACAGCGCGGTACGTCAGCACATAGGTTCGCAGATATCGTAATGGGTATAATCCGACTCGCTTTCGCAACAAGAACACACGACTTGAGTACTCTCTTCCACGTCGCGCTCGACACCATACTCAGCGGCGCCACTGAGCTCCTTGCCAACGTCCGGAGGCTTTGAGGGATGAACAATGGAGGGGGAGAGGGTGGGCCGAGCAGGCGAGTCTTTTCCTCGACGCTGAAATGCGACAACTTAGTTGGCGTCGTCTGTCCATCTTCATCTTCATCTTCATCTTCTTCGTCCGCTATCTCGCTCGCGCTACGTCCTTGATGTGGTTCGTTTTCAGCTTCGACTGCAACTTGGCTCACGGGAAGAAATGGTGGGGGTGGGGGTGGGTGTCCGATAGAGTCCGGCCTCCGAATTGTTACTGAGGATTTCCCGCTCGCGCGGAGGAAGTCATCCGGGAGCGGATCAAGCTGTAGGGACACGCAGTCGTTATGGTGATAGCATAATAGTGGAGCGCTAAAAACGCACCTTGCCATCCTTGATAGCATTCGTCACTCTTTCACACGAAGGGCGACTGGACGGAATAACGTTCAACAAGCTCTCCAACAAAACCAAGAAAGACCTCGGCAATCGCCTCGTCTCAAACGCAGTAGCAAGTGCCGTTGTCGACTTAAATCTATGCGCCAATCCTCAGCCTGCGTAGAAGTACGGAGGACAAGGGATACACATACCCAGGATAACTAAGCACCTCCTTCTCTAACCTCTCCAATTTATCACTTTCGCGATCTCTACTGATAGATTCGCCATTTGCGTCACCTTCAGCAGCGTAGCGGTATGGCAGGCGGAAGAATAGTAGCTTGTGTAGAATCATGCCAAGGGACCACATATCTGCTTTAGAATCGATCTGCTTCAGGAAACCCGTCAGAGGTGAGGGAAGCGATTCAGGAGAGGTATATTCGAGGCTGTGAGGTGTAAGGTCAGCATTCTAGAAGAGTAAGGATTTAAACAAAACGGCACGAACGTTCCGGTATTACCGCTGCGGTTGCGAGAGCTTTTGAGCATGTCGCGTGAGGTGCCGAAGTCTGAGAGCATAGCGCGAGGTCTTAGAGACAAAGAGGTCAAAAAAGGGGGAAAATCACAAATAACATACTTACATTAGCTTCCCTTCGTCCCATGTAAGGAGAACGTTTCCTGGTTTTAGATCCAAATGAAGAATACTTTTATTATGCTCCGGGTATTCAGTATAACATGAGACGAACAAAACAAGAAGAGACACCTACAAGGAACTCGAGTCCAGTTGCCACATCCTGGAATAAACTCTTCACTTCCTCCGCACTCAACAAATGCACGGCCTTCCACGACGCCTGTCTTCTCGCACCTGCCATCTCCCGTTGTATGCGAATCCGCTCGTCAGGCGTCGCGCGCTGGAACTGCCTGAAAGCACGTATTCGTGCCGACCGAGAATGGGAGTCACCTGTGACTAATCCCTCTTGTCTTGGAGAGGATACTATAGGCGGGCTGTGCCCATCGGGACTAGACGTGGGTGATGTAGTTGAATCTGGGAAGGTAAACTGGGCGAGAGGGTCGATGTGGATGTGCTGGGGAGCCTTTCCAAGGCGTACGTCGATAAAATCATCGAGGCTGGAAGAGAGTCAAACATCATAATAACAGATCTGGCAAAATGGCTAGCCTTCCACCTTCCGCCCATTGCATCAATACGCTAAGAGAGTGTCAAAGGAAGGTATTGGGACAACATGAAGAGCCTCAACTGAAGTGTGGGTACTTGGGGCCCGAAAGCTGAGAATTGACATGACTCTAGCCATGCATGGCTGGCCACTTGGTTGAATATCAAGCATTCGGCCATAAAATCCATATGCTCACTGGTATGTGATGATATTCGGGTGATGTAATCGTTCCAGAAGTCGAACCTGAGGTACGATATTTCAACAAGGACATGAGGTACCGCGGGAGATATATATACCTCACGAAGAATCGTCAATAAATAGGAATGTGATTCTCCAACTGCTATTTTCTTCACGGCGAAGTGGCCTGACCTCTAATATCAGCTCAACGTCGTCAGATCACAAAAGAACGAACACACCAAGAGGGTTGCCATCTAGCATATGCTTCACGCGAGAATAAATGATACTTTACCTCTATGATTGTGTCTTGCGCACCTGACAGAGAAATACAGATCCATTAGCTCCCATCCCAAGCTTCATTTCTTCTTGAAAGAACGCCTTGAAGTATCCCTCCGCCATCTTCTCTGCAGGAAATGCACTAGTACTCGGCTCATGGATCGCCGGTGGTGGTGTCGACGGGCGCGACAATGCCTCATTTGAGGCAGCTAGTAACTGAAAGTAGTCTGACACACGCGAATGGTACGCGGGATCGGAATCGAGTTCGTCGATGTCATCATCATCAATTTCCGGCTCAAAGTCGGCAGGCAATGTCTGCTTGCAATACGGACATGGTCCACAGGATTGTCTGCGGAGATGGTTGGACTTTCGTATTGAAAGTGCGTGTGAACGAGGGTTGTACAGGACAACCTGGTTAGAGACATGGAGGACGGGCTGCCAGTGCTCCTGCTCGGCTGGGATTAGAGCAACGACGGCTCGGTTGGGAGATGAAGGAGGACTTCGTAGGGACATTTTGTCCGACGTGAGTCTTGTGACTCTGGCAATGTGGTTGTCTCTATGGCTAGCTCTTAGTTGAATGGTTGACAACGTTGAACGTTGAACAGTGGTGCAAGCAACGTCACAAGCACAGCCACAAACCGTATCGACTTTTCCTTTCTCCTGTATGGGACTTTGCCAGAATAGACCTTCGCAATTCGACTACCGCAATGCAATTTCTTCCAATTGGGACGCAGAGAATCAATACGGGGTACCAAGGTTCTGTATATCCTAAGGCTACCACCTACCCACCGTCGTCGCGGCTCTCGGGTTTCTTAGACTGTCAAGCTTCAATGTTGAAAGAGGACAGAACCAGAATTACAAATCACGATGACTGTCACTGCTAGTACTCTCCCCCACCTCAAATCTTCGCAACCTCGGGAAGACACCTTACAGAAAGCTCGCTCGATGTCAAAATACCTCATGACCGATAATTTGCACTTCAGTGGTTGTGTTGATTGTCAATGGTCTCGATCACTTCTCCAGCGTCTGGATTGCCTTACTACCTCTGAGCCTTTTCTTCTCTTTCGTGACGATTTAGCTTCGGTTCTCGAGTATCCCACTATCAATTGGTAGATGCTCCGACGCGCTTGGCTTTCGTGACACATACAGGACCCTATTTTCACTTTGTCAGAAGCTTACGGGATAAGGTGCGCAGTCTCAAATTCCGGAGACGATCGGTCGCAGAGATGTAGCGTTCTCGTGTCCATTCATCGATACATCTACCGTCAGTCGTTAGTATATCACATTCTCAGTCCGGTTGCTGGTGTGGTGCATGAATACCTGAGAAGGGGCACTATTTTCTGCTCTACTAGAAGCTTGCGACACAAGTGCGCAGCTTTGACATTGTCAGAATTCGGAAGCGAATGATCGCAGTAATCAAGCTTCAGGCCTCGTCGATGCATCGGCGTGTCTATCGTCAGCTGCAGAATGTCACACTCTTGGTTCTGGTCACCGGCGTCTCGTTCACATCTTCTGCAGTCCTATCACGGAACTTTAAGGTGAGCGTCCCGATATAACGGTCCACCAGTGTGATTTCAATTGCCTTTTTCTGACTTTACAAAATTGCTTTGAGTTATTTGTTTGCTGCGGCCACATGTTCTGACTCTGATACATCTTCTCCAGTTCTGCTTTGTAAAGAAGATCGAGGTTATGCCTATCTTTGTGTTTGAAAAAGATGGGATTGTATATCGGACCAGTCGAACTCTATTCGTCTTGAGCCATAGTTTGAACCCTAGTCATCGAATGCTGTCGCGACTGCAAATTCTTACCCAAACAATGTCCTGTCCGTCCGTTGATGGTCACCATATAGGGCACTGTTTGATATCAAGGACAATTCTAGGACATTTGTGATTATCCACGGCCAGTTCATTACGCACATTGATCTGATCTGTATCTACGGGGGTTTTAAGATTCTTGACGGGAATGGCATCTTCTTTCCCAGCTGGGCTCTTGTTTTTGTACCATTGAGTTTTTATGAAAGGCTTATATCACACATCGTGGAGCTTGTACTTATGTACTTCACACCTTCTCGGGTTACATTCTTTCAACAAATAACTTTGTCATGTCATCATACTAGCTATAAATCGAGTCCAAACTGCGGTAAAACACTTGCACAGACTCTACAACTCCTCTCACTAATTGCCATATCTCAATCAGTTCCCTATGAAGACTCGTGTTCAGTCCTCGCAAGTTTCGTTCTGGTAGGGACAATGTTGAGTGAGACGATTATGAACGTTCAACAGGCCAGCGTTGCGGAAGGTGCTGTAAATGGCGCTTTGAAATTACGAAGAGGCACGCAGGATATTTTAGGAGCAGCTGGATTCACAGATGCTGGTCCTGCAGCAAGTAAGACTTATGAACTCACCCATGTCACCTCAACTACTACCTACTGCCTCGTCAATTGGCCTCTCACTATCAATCTTCCGTTGGAAGTATCACCCGCGGCTCTCCATTTGCAATTGCCCAGAGCGTCGCAATGGGTGGCCATTCTTTCGAGGTGCTCGCAATGTGTGCTATATTTGGGGCAATTACGGCCGCCATCTATTATTTTAGCGAGAACCAAGATGACGACAACTTGTTGGACGGCGAAGATAAGGTTCAATGTGGGGACCACTGATACGAGAACCTATGATCATCTCTTGACATGACACATACTAATATAGCTCAAGTGAACAACTTCCACTGATGTATTGCGAAAGAGAGGGAAGTCAACTCGTAGCTATCACTGCACTTCATTTTTCTGGACTGGTACCTAATGCGTCTGTGATAGACTCGGATACGGAGCGTGTTTCATCTGTTCCTGCATAATGCCTACTTGACTTTCATTTCTATCTGATTGAGCGTGCAGAGTACTGTGCGGGCGCGTTACTGCGCATCAATCATAATCACAAGGATCCATTAACAAGGTGATGCTCTTCCACCTGGACAGGCGCTAGACAAGTTACAACGATGCTATGACTCCAGAAGCATATAAAAGGAAATGATTATGAATGACTTCAGATGGGTCAAGGTTTCTGCACAGTTACATGGCATCGCTTTGGGAAATGATATACCTAAAATCGATCATTACGCGCTTCAAAGCTTGGAAGTTATCTAAAACATACCAAGCGTGTATCACGCCTGGGATCCACGCCAAAATCCACAGGAGAATGTTTATCAAGAGAGCTGAGGATGCAAAGTTAGAAACCTGCCTCCTTGGGCTTGAACACAACAAACCTGCTGAACAACCTCGTTCTACAGCAACAGGGTTGCATTAGGCTTTCCATTGAACAAACAAGAAGGCTTTACTGAGAAACACCGCTAACGGCGGCACAAAGCTGTGTAGTGTCAATTCACCATGCAATCTACACAATGCCCCCACTCACAACGCGATTAAGTACAAGCAAGCGTTGGAGGTGGAAGCCATCTTATCTCACTGTGATAGAGTACGGTTCAAGGGAGAGGCGAAAAGATGGAAGCGTGGAAATATTGAGAATTCAAGATTACATCATGTGGGAACAGATTCGTTGCTTCAGACCGAGGTTGCAGGGAACGAGTGTTAACCGCGCGGCAAGGTTTTGCCATCGAGTCGAGCTGTCCATGGTAATAGTAGTATCCAATATTGTGCAAAGTTCTGCAGACAAAAGCTTAAGAATGTTCTGTAAAAGCTACGTGGTGTGGGGTCCTCCAAGGACTTCCAAGCGCTCGCCAAGTTGCACAGTGGAGAAAAGAAACCATGAATCGCTAATTTTGTTCCAGTCTATCACAAGTTCCGAGAACAGCTGGTCGGTCAACTGGTCAAACAGAGCTTCATCGTGAGCTTGAGAGCATTATGTAATGAGTACACTTGCTATGCTTTGACTATGGCTGCGTGAGAACACATCAAAGTGCAGTAATTCAGATAAGCGCCTTGGTGACAAACTTTCCACAGCAAAACAAGCTCCAACTGTTAACTGCCACATAGATACCAATTGGAAGATTTGCTTTCACATCGACAACACCACTGTGACTATTCTATAATCATGTCCCCTCAACTTCGTGAGTGTTGCGTTGTCGTATATCTATAACCACACTCGTAATGTCATGATTCCTCAAGAACAGCAAGAACCGCCGATATCTCGCTTGCCTGCGGATATCCTGGAAAAGATATTTTTCCAGTTGAACTTATTCGAACTCAGCATTATGGCAGCTATCTCTACAACATTTAGAGATACAATACACCGCCACATCTCCCGAACTACAAAGGCAGCTTTTACTCGCATAGGATATGAAGCCTCACATATTCTGCCTCTTCTCGAGCGAACCGGTAGCGTCGTCTCAGGATCTTTTGTAATCATGCTCCTGAACCCTTGGACCTTTGTCGCCAATGACTTAGATATATATGTGCCGAGAGGGAAAGCACAGATCGTCATCGTCAATATCTGTGCTTATTACAATCTAAAGCTTATCCCCCAGTCTCCGGTACCTTATTACAGGGAGCCAATATCAGACTACGGGGGCCTTCCTGAAATCGCTAAAATTTCTCGTTATGGACGAGATGGTAAATCTATCAATGTCATCGAGTCAGCCACATCCAATCCACTGTTACCGATATTCCACTTCCATTCTACTGTTGTTATGAACTACTTATCTGGGTCCGAGATTTACTGCGCCTATCCTGACTTGACGTTCTCGTTCCGTAATCTTGTCAATGGCCGATGTACTCGGCGAGCCAACGGCGCCACCTCTATATTATCGCTTGAATCTTGTCTCACCAAGTATGAACAAAGGGGGTACACACGTTATTCGGCACAGCTAGGATGGTGTACAGGCGGAACCCATGTTTGCAGGAGGGATCCTTCGTGCCTTCGAACTATCCGATCGACGCGTGATGGTCACGGTTTTCGCTACTTTCTTCATGGTCTGACGCCTTCGAAATTGAACAAGGTACCTCGAGTCGACAGAGGACCGACGTTCTATCAACTCGTTGCACTCTCCGATATATGACGCGCATATTTTCAGATTAAGCGGAGTTTTTGGAAGTTGGTTGTTCACTTGAAAAATGAATCGTTTTTAAATACAGTGCTCACAGTTGATGTTATTGCAATCTGGTTTCTATATTGACCAAACCATACCTCATGATCAAGCATGCCGCAGAGAATATCCGCCGATGTGACATTCAATCAATTGCGCGCTCAAACATCGTGGCATCAAACTCTACTCCATCGCCTTAAATACCTGTTCGACTCAACACGAGGCCTTATCAGCTAGGTTTTCAATCTCCACCACCTCGACCGGAACCAAACTCTTCTTTCTGATTACTTTTCACGATATATCTAGTATGGGTGCGTCGCACTCGCCACTATTGGTCTCACATTGACACTCTCATTGTTAGCGGTATGCCGTAAATGCCCTCATTAAGAAGCGAGATTGAAAAGTCTTTCCAACTTGGCTAGGGTATACCACTTCTAGCTGCTGGCGGCGCTGCAATACTTGGTGCGGCCGTCACACCATTGGTCGCAGGACCAGTCTTAGGTCTCGTCGGGTTCGGTGCCGCAGGGCCAGTTGCAGGTCAATGATTCCAGTTTTACCTATTTGACCTACCGACTCTATAATTTCCGTCATGTATCAGGTACCGTGGCAGCCGGGATACAGGCAGGATTAGGAAATGTCGCAGCAGGTTCGGCGTTTGCGCTTGCGCAGAGCATTGCAATGGGCGGAGCTGCCGTGCCTGCAGTCGGCGTCCTTGCTGGAGGTGGTATTGCCGGTGGTGTCTCCTATGGACTAGCAAAGCTTGCCGCAGTTTGCGCTTTGATTTGTAAGGAACGCTTCATTCCTCCAACGCGAGGTTTTACTAATGACAAGCCACTTTAGAATACTGAATGATCCATGGACATGAAGTGTTTTGCGTATGTTACCTACCATGTTCCATCCACACCACTGTTATTATGAATAGTTCCTGACAAAGCAGGGACCTGCTATGCGTGGCTCCAGTCTGAGAGAATCCAGCTAATGTTGAATGACCAACATTGCTGAATAATAAGTCTTAGTAGTCTTAGTATATGAGTGGGAAAGGTAATTCACAACACACCTCAGGTCGACCACAGGCGACTGTGGCGATCCGAAAATTGTGGGATATGATCGGTGAAGGAACTGTGAAGCCCTAACTTGAATTCTTAACAGAGTTGAATATGATTAACAATCCGGATGAGACTACATCCTAATTTGGGTCTCATTGATGTTAAATGGTAAAATTCAGACCGAAGCTTTAAAACACCGCCAAGGAAGCCAGAAACCAATCTCACGGAATCTAGTGAGAGTTCGAACAACTTACGAAATTTGGACTAGAAAATACTAAGATTGCGATCGGGTATGAACAAATGTTCAAGGTAGCTAGTCGATCAATAGTCTGAGTTTAGAACAATGAACGTTGAAGAATAAAAGCAGGAAATCGAAATAGTGAAGCATTTTATTCTTTCAACCGTGTCTGTATCAGACCTTCCAATAGCAGCCACAGATAACGGACCACGCGAGAAGGGTTATCAATTCCCCATACTTAAGAAACAGACTAGGTTTAGGCTCATCAAGTTAGTTTCTCTTCAATAACTGACAGCATTAGCCGTGGCCTCATGCCATCAACACGAGAAAAGTTCAGCACAAGATGCATACCGAACATTGTATATGTGGAGGAAAATTCAGTGTTTTACAAAAAACAACTATCCGCTAGAGACGACAAAAATAGAAGAGATGTAAGTGGGAAGCAACTACACGATACAGATTAAGAAATCGAGGAAAACAAACGAATACTAATACAGTTATTTGGTAGTTGTGCCGTTTTGTTTTTTGAAAGCTCGTTATGTATAATTGAAAGCTCATTGAGAGTTCGTTCGTTAGAAGAGAGCGTTAAGCTGCGACGGTAGTACAGCGTTATGAGCCGCTGGTCCAATGCGGTTATAGATTCTAGTTGAGAACCTTACACATTGCAGTAAGGATCGCGCAAGGTTGAGCTGGAGTCATCTAAAACTTGCGAGAGCCTAGAGGGAGGTACCGAGCATTACGCCTCCCGTGAGCACTGTGCTCATGCCGCCTCGATATAGGTATCTTGTAGAGGGGGCCTTAAAACGTGCAGTGGGGGTATTTGAGGATTTGGGGGCGCTATCGGTGTTTGTGAAGCTTATCAGCGTTGATTTCATAGGGATAGATGTAGAAAACTGAGTGTTCGTATGAGCTGCATCAACGGAAGCGATAGAGGATTGAGACGAGGCTGAAGAGTGGGAGGAGAAGGAGAAGTTGGAGTAGCTGGAGGAGCGAGAGCTCGGGCGAGAAATATCGATATCTTCTGGATAAGAATTGGATGGGAGATAAGGAGAGCCGGTGCGTATTGGGACAATCACTGAGGGACGGATGACTCCTGCAAACATGGAGTTATTGGTCCAAACAACGCCTATGCAACCGTTGACCTTTTTAACGACGTATACGCATCGGGGGTCAAGAACAAGCTCGAATTCAGAACCACCAAGAGACATGAACCAATCGTTCCACGTGAGGCCAAAGAAATGGCAGGCGAATGCAAGAGGAATGGGTACGGCAAGGTTGACGGGTGGAATGGGTGCGCTATCAACCGTATGAAAGTGACCGAAGTAGGTTTTCATTAGAGAGATGGTATCCGCATTGCAATGTGCAGCAATCTCGGGTAACGAAGGAAGAATAGCAGGCCGAAGCTTCAGGGTTTGCGACTTTCCACCAGAAACTCTAAAAAAATCTTGCAAGAAGGTCGTGATAGCAGAAACGACGGTAGGCTTAACGCCTAGAAAGAGAAGTGGACGAGTCAAGAAGATTGGTACTACCGAAAGAGATGTGACAGTGCTGGAAGACATGGCAAGAGATTCTGGATATGAAGATGACGTTTCGACGGAAGTTCGATGCAATGCGTGACGCAATAAAATCAGACAGAAAAAGTGATTATCAGCAGATCGATTAAAGGCACATGTTTGAAAGACTTACATATTGTTATATACAACGGAGATATATGTCAGGAAGTAACAAACGGAAGGATCTATGACAGCAAGAAAAGATGGAAGACGTTCTGCCACGAACGAATCTGAGTAGTCAGACGATAAGTTTTAAATGACACAACATTGGCCTTTATACCATCCTGGTTAGGCGTTGAAGCACATCAGACTATCAATAGAAGTCAAAGGTCCCATTGTTATGTAAGATCTGAATGTTCAAAAGAACAAAGTCATTTCCGCAGAGTTGCCTTTTTTGGTTGTCAGGAGTTGTTGTACTTTATTTGGACACTAAGTGAACCATTGTCAGGCGTTTATTGTACTTTATTTGGACACTAATGAAAAATGACACCGGCCTAGATAGAACACAAACATCGGAGGAGTGTCCAGTCCACACTTCTTTGAAATTTTCAAATTTTGGTCACAGGGCCATTGATTGTGATCCAAGTCAATATTGTTTGTCATCCGGATAGGACAGGACAGGATAGATATGCGTGAACAGCCGAGGACTGGAAATGAGGATATAGAGACTTTAAGAGTACATTTGAGTCATGTATCAAAACTATCTCTAAGATTCTTTTGTCCTAACGGCCTGTAGCGGTTTGGGTGTCACTATGGAAATGACCGGCAGTATCAGAGCGTGGTTCACTCTGCATAACGGGTCACTGTATAATAACGAGGTATGTTCCAATGGGACAGGTAGTCCAACTGGTTCGCTGAGTACAATTCCGACATTTGAAGTAAAACGTTACACGGCCACTACCCATACTGGCCGATAATAGTTGACATCAGAATCAGCCAATCGTTGCTTTCCTTGTTTAGAGGATATGCCGTGTTAGCTGGTGCATGTTCTTTCGAACTTCGTGGAGCTTTTAGTAGCCTTATTGTGCCGCGAGGCTGAAGCGCATATCCTCCTGGTGCTAGTCTGATCTTACATTTCATGAGGTGTTCGAGTCTCCATGAATCCACGACATCAGCACAGCAGTTGATGCAGGGACAAATGAGGGATTACAAACGGAGGATGAATTGATGGTCTCCCTCAATCCGAACGGTTAGGTTAGGTTAGGTTAGGTTAGGTCAAGATCGCCCAGGGGTCCACGGACCCGTACTATGTACATACTTGCATCTGGTCACGTACCAAGTACTATATATATATCCCCGTTGTAATGTATAATATAAAGATTTTTAGCAGCATTTTGAATGGAAATCTAAGATCATTGTGCGTTTCTTTGAGTAAGATTTTGAAGGGTTTGTAGTAGGTGTTGAGGGGTCGTCGCACATTGCCCAGGAACAGATGCGACACGCTGTCCCTGATTTCTGCCAATCTCTGAACAAGAATGCTAACCAGTTGCTGATGCCACGGCTTGTGCAGGAGATGTGATTCCGGTCGGAAAATGTGAACTTCCACGGATATCTGACCAGCGTTTGACATTAGCGAGATAGTTCAAGTACATACATACTACATAGGATGGAACGTGAAGTTCTACTCAATTACGCGTTCGACTCTGATTATGATCCGTACATGCGACATCCTATAGGTCTCTATCAGTGATGTGAGACTTGAGCAGGCAATTCCAACGGTCCGCGATGAAAAGACATGGATGGCATCGATACCAGTAACAAGACAAGTTCATGGACAGGGGTTAGGCGTGTATGGCGTGCCCTAAGACAAGCGATGGCGGCGTGAACCATGTTCACGTTGTACATCCTGGAGAGCCTGGTCAACTTGATGGTTCCAGCGCTTAGAGAGCCCCACAAGCTCTCTATCCCACCGCGAAGTCGTATTTCCCCTCGCAACTGCTTTCAGCCTGTCAATCTGAAGCGCAGTTGTCTTGTGCGCCATCTCCTTGAACGCTTTCGCAAACTTGGAGCTTCCCCCTATCTGGCGACACACCTCACGACTTGGCAGCGGGGGTACGGGAAGAGAGTTGGGAACATGTGCAGTGACATCGATAACTTGCTTCTGGATTAATTCAAGGAGTTCAGCGACGCAATTTCAACACGCACATTGAATATGGTCAGGTTTCCCCGATCGATACTGGGGAGATAGCTTGTTTTTAGCACGCGAAGTTTGTGATCGATTGATTCGCTTTGCAACTTCATCTCGTATGTTTTGTGTCGCTTCCTCGACCCGTCCAATCGCAAGGCTGCGTGATTTGCGTACATTTGAGTCATTAAAGCTCTCAACGGCACCCAACTGTACGCGCAGATCGTGGAGGTCCATTATATATCCGAGCAGATATTTATTGTTTCTGGTATGAGGAAGAAGGTCGAGGGGTTCCTTAGTCGAACCGTAATGATCAGTGATGTCGATGTGGTCCGGAAAAGTAAAACCGGCTTGAAGAGTTGTCAGTGAGCTCATACAAGTGTTGATCTTTGCCAACGACTTTGTGATCTCATGGCCGAGGATACCGAAGCTACGCTTGAAGCAAGTGAGGACCAAAAGTCTGATCATCATTGCTGAGCTCACTTTGTGGTTCAAGTTTGGAGTAACACGCGCTGCGTGATCGGTGACCTGGGCATGCCAAGGCTATATTCGGGAAGGGAGATGTCGTAAATTGCAGGCTTCAAGCACACAAAGACTTACTGCATTGTTGTAAGAGTAGCCGCTTTGCATTGATATAACAAAAATGTGACCTATGGCCTACCGGTTGGTAACATTGGTTTCGACTAGGGAAAGTTCAACATACACTGCGAGGGAGAGTGATGTTTCAATATCCGGTGTAGATGTCAGCCAATAAGCAGTGTCCGTGAGGCAGGAGCACACTCGAGCGTTATAGCACTAGATGGTCAGAGATAGACAACCAAGCGATATGACCAAAGAAGGCCGAGAGAGTCTATACTGTCAGTATTTCTCACATTTATGTGGCTGTTGGCGTGGCTGCCTCGAGGTCAAGTCATCCGTTGTAGGCGTCGATGTTGTGGGTGCGAGAGTAGGGTTTATTGATGCATAAGACGGGTGCCGGGTCATCACATGTCCAGCCTTAGTGTAGATGTACTTTCTTCCTCTACGTACCATGGCCAGCTGAGGTCGAATACAATGGAGTAAATTCACAATTCTTATATGACCCTTGATGTTGATCACTTTTGTATCCATTACAGAACCCAAGATCTAGTGTAACTGATTAATGCATATAGTGCCCAAAGAAAAGGAATCAGAAGCATACTATTTCATCGCTGTAAGGTAGCCTGTTACAAAGCAAAGGTAGATAATTATACATAGAAAAAGGTCGAAAGAATGCTAAGATTGAGGAGGCCAGTCCTTGTATGTCTGTTTCTACCACATTTCGATCAGCGCCCACGCCATACCGGACTTCTTGATATCGGACCGAAGACCGACGTAAGAAGTTCAATCAAGGTGACTTTTCCTTGTCATTGGGGTCGAGAACCAAACTCAGGTAATGGCTATCACAATCAGAGTTCGGATCAGAGCCCAGATCTGAATCACTCTTCCATTCCAGCAGTGAGTGCGCAGTTTTTTCCTCGCTGCGTTTGACAATTATCAGCGAATGTACGAATTCCTCCCAATTTCGACAAATAACCATGAAGTCCTCGTCGAGCTCGTCGATTGATTGGTCCTTGCTCAGGGCATCGATGCGTCTCATCTGAACCTTCATCATCTCAGACGACATCTCCATGTAGACCTTATGGAACCTTGGATCATCCCCCACCAATCGGCATACTTCAGGGGTCAGGGCCGGAGTAATAGGCTGGCCATTCACATGGTGAAGAGATTCAACTGTGACATTGGATGCGGTCAAATGGTGGTTGGCTAATATTTGGTGATTGGAACGTACAAAAAGGGGTTTTCAGGAATTCCTCGGAAACGTGTAGTTTCGGCTGCTCTAGATAAGGCTTCTCAAGTCGAGGCCTATCTACGAAAAGTTCTTTTGAGAGACCCCCCCTCCATTCCTGCGTACGCCGTTGAACTTTCTCTTCTAGGTCGTACAATGCTTGACCTATTTCGTGAACGACCTTTTTCCGGGACATGCGAACGAATTTATTGTCATAGTTATGAATAGCGTCTACGGCCGTTTGAAGTCGAATTAACGCTTCCTTGTGATCGCGAACAGGACCGTTTTTCATCGTGAAATCGAGATATCCGAGAGGAGAGCTGTCGCAGGCAAGCCGTTCGTCGAGGAAATCAAGATGTTCGGGGAAAGTAAATCCAGACTGGACGTCGTCAAGCGCATCTTGTATTTCTTGTATCTTGATTAAACATACGGCTATTGGAGACTGGACTTGTAGTTTACTCCCTGATGCAGTCGTGCTTTCGATTAAATCCACTTTGGACGTATTTGAGACCGAAGGATGTGACTGTTCCAATGCAGTCAGCTGATTCGTTGTCGTACGGATCGCATTAGTCAATACACAGATCATTATCCGAGTGTTTCATACATTCACTTGTCGGGGTGGATTATCCTTGATGGCGAGGCGCGAAGCCTGATTACTAGCCGTGGCATAACCAACAGGATTCCATATTCCAGAACCATGTTTCTTGATTCGTATATTTTATCAGGATGTTTTTTGGTCCTGACGTGACAAAGTGCCTACCCGGTGTATGATGTTGGTGGGCAACGAAATAGTTTGCGCTGGGAGCTCGAAAGGTCTGTAATCATCGTATGCAAAGGTCAAACGAGAGATATATAGATGACACACTCATCAGAGGGGGTAAAGCACTTGGCACTGATGCGCTGATGGCGAGTTTCGAGAGAGGTCGACTGATGCCCCGTTACTGCCAAAAGAAGAGAGCTATGCTGTCCACGGCTCATCATATGCACTCAGAAGAGCAAGAGGTGAGCACCGATGGAGAGGTATTCTGTAGACGAGATAAAGTGATAACGTTATATGACTGATCTCTTTGAGCGAGCGCCAATTTGAGATTCCGCATTAGGGAAATATTGGGAAGCGTGCATGGAGATCTTCCATAGATCATCGATGCCTTGTATTGTACATGTACACCAGGGTTTCCCTATGTGGTGACACGATCAAATGGCGCTTCCGTGATACCAGATTGACTGCTTTCTACTACCCTCCATTTTCCAAAAAGTCAGATTCAGAAGCAGGACCCGTCGATTCGTAATGCCAGGCTGACACGTGTTTGACGTGTACAATAAGTGGTACATGCGTTGGACCACAGCAATTGATCGTTTCTTGAAAACACGCTTGGGGCTGCTTGAGTCACGTGATAGACAAAATCAGGTCAGTTCACGACATGCATGAACGTGTTCACAGATTAGACCGAACATGCGAGTACTTAGATGTAATCTTACAATTGATGATAAATGATGATTTTATACACAAGCAATCAGTCTACCATAGATGACAATGTCCTCGAAACAAGCCAGAAATATATGTAACCCAAAGGCGTTATGCTCGCTTAGGATGTGCAATCGGCCAGATGCCATGGACTGTTTTCTCAAGATACGCTGTAGTCTCCTTGATACGGTTTACCACGCCCTGTCTCCGAGCCTCGATCTCTTGATTCCCATGAGCCTCCACAGAGCCCAACTCTTGTTCAAGCGTTTTCAAGAGGTCCCCTAAAGCGATCACAGGGAAGGAAACGTGCTTCGGAGGTCCATTTTGGGAGTATTGGTACAGACATTGAGGGTCCAGATGTGCGGAGACAATATTGATGTGGTCAATTACCTGGAACTTTGACAGGAGATCGTCCAGTCGGTCTTCCAGGTTGCGAAGTATCTTGATCGTCTGGCTGATGTCTTGACTTCTCTGAGAAGAAGAGGAGATGGACGGCCTAGTCGAGCTTGCTGATGCGTAGTTCACCTCGGGGGATGAAGTCGGTGAAAGGGTGGATGAGATCATCGAAGAGACCTTCGCAGTTGTTCCTGTTGTCATCACCTCATTCTGTTTTGCGACACGTCGCTGAGCAAGGCGCGCGGCTTGCTGGCTCGCAAAGCTCATCTTAATCTGAAAAAAGATGATCAATACAATTTTTCTATGCAATCTTCATTTCTCACCGGAGAGGTTTGATCAGGTTGCACTGAGGGACGTTTTGAAGACCGGCCGGATTGTCCTGCTTGAGAGGCATGGGCAAAGAAACTCGGCGGTATCACGATATATTTGGTGCTGGCGGCGCGAAAGGCTGGGCTATGCGGCATTCTGGACAGAAGACAGCAGTCAGGGTAGGACGGGAAAATGGGTTAGGGGAGGCTGACGCAGAACAAATACACGACATGAAAGCTCCTTCTCCTGAATTTAAGGTTGGCGCAACTCGATATCGTTCGTACGCAACGTTTCAACCAGAGAACATGGTTACTTTATACCGAGATGGCCAAAGATGTTGTTGACCACAGACCCCATTTGTCACTTGTTAGACGAGACAAAGCGGCTCGGCACTCGGGGCACTTTGTATGGTAATACATTAGCAGGAGGTAAGACAGGCATTATGAGCACTTTGTAGTGCAATAACAAGGTCCCACCGAGTCACCATCGCCTTCGAGTCAGATAAAATAGAAGACGAAGTGATCAAGACCATGGTAACATTGGATAGACAACAAGTGCCTTGCAGATGAGTATATCTGTGCAGATGTGTGATGAGGCTTTTTTCCCATTTCATCCGTGTACGAGTCTGGAAGTTCATATGCAGTGTTTCGAAGACAGTTCATTTTTGCAAGCCGATGAGAATTCTGTTCGTGGCATCCTTATCAAGGTCACATGATGAACGTGTCGCGACAAACAAGAAAACGAGGAGAAAGATAGGACACGCGACCGGGTATGATGCGACGAGGTTCGCACACGCGTGGCATTGCTTAGGCCAAAGTTCCTATCTAAATCAATTGAAGGGATAGTCCGAGATCCCTTGAAAGCATATTTTGGGAACGCCTCAGTGCTGGTGGACAGAATCCTTAATTAAGCTATTCGGTGAATAGTTCTTGAGTTGCTTGGCGTTTAGAGGAAACCTCAGACACACAAGCTGCAACAGTGGAACCGCTTTGGCAATGATGGATCTATGTGAATAATAAAATAGCGAGAAGTTGTTATCGATGGCCAAGACCCTTGGACATAATTGGTAGATCTACGATGTCATTACTATTCAACAGACGGGTGAAGTCTCGGAAAGTCGGTCTCGTGTGTCAGAGAAGAAGCAAAACAAGAAGCCGTCCACAGGTACTGGACATGGGTTAAGTTGTGTCCGTCGGAATCCCGAGACGGCTTTTCCCCCTTTCCAAACCTCGAACTTGTAATCTCTGACAAATGCCTCAGATCATGAAAGGCTCTGGACCAACGATCATGTTCCAATGGGGCCCAATGCGGAAGTTTGATACTCGAGGGCGCTGCGAACACGTTGCTCATGTTACTTCTCTTGAACGATACCACATCTCGCTCTGTCTGATAATCCATTGCAGGTGGGCACTAATATTTCATGATTTGTTGTCAAGAAGGCGATGTCATTAGCAGTCATCTGCGACATCTATGTCAAGAATATATATATGTACAAGGTATCAAAAGCCCATGATGAAGGTATGTATGTTAAGAAAGAATAACTCAACGAAAGTAAAACTAAAGTTTAGAAAGCTTGAAATGATACTTTACTTCTTCCCCTTACCCTTTCCTTTCTTACCCTTCTGATTCTGATTCCCGGTCTTCACTACAGGCTCTTGTTTTTCTGTTGCGGCTGTTGTCTTCCCTGGCGTTGGCACGGCAGCTTTCGACGAGGCCGATGTCGGTTCAGACGACGGCACAGCCTTCGGTGGAGATGTTGATGAGGTAGGCGCAGACCGAGGTACTGATTGAGCTTGTACAATGTCGGGCTTCTGAGCTCCCCAGACACTCTGCTCGGTCGGCGGACCAGATGAGGCCGATATAGGTTTTGTCTTGTTCGATGAATCCGTACCGAAGGATTCGAATTTCAAGTTCATATCTTCCAACTTCCCATTCTTGAGGTTTTCCGTCACCGCGTTCATCCACTCCTCTGTCATATCGCTTGGCGGGGACGTCGGTGCTGTCGATGGCGTCCGCACTGGAGAGCTCGAGCTGTGGTCCCATTCATTCTCTTCATCCGGATCCTCGCCATATTCGATGACGTCTGAATATGCTTCGGGTGGATGGATGGGTTTGGGGACGGCAACATCGAGAATGAACCTTGAGTTGTACGGCAACGCCCCGATTTGAGCATCACGCCCACCGGGGCCATCTTCGTCGGGTTCTTCTTCGACAGTCGCATGCTTGGTATACGACGAACGCATCTTGGTGTTGCCATGGGAGGAACTCACACTGGCTGAGCCGAAGTTATCGTAACGGTGCTGTGTGTCTGACATATAGCCACCTGGCATTGTCATCGAATGCTTCGCCGTCGACTGCGCACCGCTGTTCCACTTCTGCGAGGTACTACCAGTCCCGTTGGGTGTCCAATATTTATTTGAGAACTGTGCAGGTACTGAAGGGTGGACCATGTCCGTAACGGAGTCCTCGAGGTTCGGCACTCCACTCCAAGACGACTTGGAAGAGTGTAACCCCTTTCGTACAGGTGGTTGATCGAAGGGGTTCATACTGGAACCAGCTGCACTAGGAAGAGACTTCTCGACCTTGAGTCTCTGCATCCTTTGCCAAGGAGTTTCCTCTGTGACGATGGGATGATGGTCCGCAGCAGATTGGGTTGCTTCGGCGTTAATCCTAGCCCTAGCTACCGCCCAGAAGTCCTCCTGCACGTCTTCGGCATGAGGGACATTGACGAAGGCGGAAGGCTGCACTCTCGACTTGGCCTTCTGCTGCTGCTGCTGCCACAGACTCACTTCAGGTCCTGTGGGAGATTGCTTCGTCACCGAGGCGGCAGAGGCATTGCTCTGTGTACTGCGTCCCCAAGTGCTCCCTTCTCTCATCGTCTGCTTGTGGCCCCACTGAGAATCTGTTTCTGTCATGATCGCCTCCATCGCATTACCAGCCAGCGCATGTACGTTGCCCCACCCTTCATCTTCAAACTGCAAATCTTTAGCTGGGAGCTTGGCCTGCCTCGAGAGCGAATCCTGTCCATTCGTATTCCAAGAAGTGGTGCCGAAGGCAGACGCCATGCGAGGGCGTGGCGTTGAGGACATCTCATCGCCGGTCTGGAGATGCGCGTGTCGCGACTGTAACATGTCTCTTGTCGATACCATGCCAGCCAAACCTCTAGCACTAGTATTGGCAGTAGGCGTCGTAGGGGATTCTTTTGCGGCATCAAGGTCGAAAGAGCCCTGACCAGGCTGGCGACCTTTGAGATTTTTAACAGTTCTCTTGCTGGGCCCGAAGCCTCTTGGGGCTTTGGTATCGACGTTGAACTCGGCATCAGAACCGGGTTCTACGACAGAGGAGAGCGAAGAGCATTTGCGCGAGGGAGGGTCAGAAAGGACCTTCTTGAGCAGCGAGTTTGCAGAAGGCTTCTCGCCCCAGCTTTTCTCGCCCCAGCCAGCAGGGATGGGAGGAAGAGAACTGGAGTTAATTCCATCAAAGTCGAATGACCTGTCATTGTCTTCGAGCGAGCGATCGATCCATGACCTGGACGCTGAGCTTGTCGATAACTCAGCTTGAGCCGATGCGGTAGTGGCAGAGGTCTTCGTTCTCCAGCCCGACGAGGATGAGGGTGCGTTGGACTGCGATTGCTTACGAGTGCGAACGACACCAAAGTGATCGGAGGGAGCCGGGGCAGGGGCATTCAAATGAGATTCGAAGTGCATCGTACCCCTGGTTTGAGCCTCGTCAGACGACGAAAATGACCCAAGTGAGAACGACCTCTTCTCGGCATCGAAATGGACTGGATGGTCTTTGTTTTGGAAGAAACTCTCCCATTCTGATTGAGTATGAGCGTTCGTAAGACGAGCATCCCAAGCATGCTCGCGCAAGGCAGGACGTCTATGAATGTCCTTCTGGCGCTTTTTACGTTCCGCTACGACCAACTCTTGCCGCTCTTTCTCTTTCTCATCTCGCAACTTTTCCAATCGCTTTTCGTGCTCGGAGATCCTCCTCTCATACTCTATCTCGTCCCAAGACGAGTGCTTCGACAGACGTTCATTTTGGACCGTTATGGCGAGCTCGATGTCAGCCCGCGCGGCGGCCAGGTGGAACTCCCAGATTTTGTTTATGCGAGTTTGCATACGGAACGTAGCAAAGTCGTCCTCGTCGCTGCTCTCCTCTGGGCTGAGCAAGTGGGGACCAACGTATGTCGGGCCACGCGCACGAGCTTTGCCTTTCCGATCAATATCAGGTGGACGTTTTGGAGGTTCCATGTGCGTCTCGAGTAATGAAGAAGAAAGAGAGGGGGGTTGGAGGAACTCAAAGGCACTAGAGCCTGAAGAGGAGAGGTGGTCTGGGCTGGCATTCTGCGAGCTATGAGCAAAAGATTTAGACCGAAGGTCACAGGCTTTAGAGGGCATCCAGAATTCGTTGTCGAACTCATCAGTGGTCTACGAAGGTGAGTCATTAAAGAGGCGTAGGAATTAATGAAGAAACAAAAGACCTACCAACTGAAATAGTTCCTCCCCATCATCTGCCTCATCGTCATCAGTGGAGAGACTGCTAGGGTCTACAAATTTGCTCGACGAAGTCGAAGAGGAGAAATTGAGTCGACGACCGGCTGAGGTCATTGGTGGCACAGGATTGTACATAGGAGCACTTTGAGGCTGTGTGTACAAGTGCTGCGAAGGTGGAGGTAACCTGTCAATGGCATCCTCTGTCTGGAACAGCCTTGCAATCCTCTCGGCCTCCTCGATCGTTCTCGGACCCCAGGCATCGGGGCCAAGGTGCTGGTTCTCCATCCAGTTATGCCACTCATTCAAGAGCATGTTTGTGTGATCTTCCGCGGCTCCTTCCAGTTCTTGTTTTGTGATCTCGTCGTCGTCGTCATCGTCGTCAGCGGCATGGTTTGGTCCACGAGAAGATAATTCCTTTCTTTTCGCATTCTGTTTATAGATGATATCGGCTCTTCGACGTTCTAAGAGTTTTCGTTGGCTTTGCGCCCATCTTTCAAATTTGTCCCACAGGATACGAACACGCTGGTCATCATTGAGAGGTGGAGAATGATCTAAGGGAGACATGGGTAGCGGTCGTCGCTGAGGGAAGGCGAGAAAATTGCAAGATGACTCGAGTACACAAGATTTCCCAATTTGAAAGTTGTGAGATGAAACGAGAGATGGGAACTAAACGGGCGCCTCGTGTTTCTGACGGTGTGCCGGTCTATTGTAATCCGTAGAATCAGCGATGTACCTACCCTTTCCGGGTCTTCCCCGTGGTCAATCCGTGATGCTGGGCTTCAGCTGGCCAAGAGGGCATTAATTGAACACTCAGAAGTGTGATGGTTCGGTCCAGTTGGGAAGGTGGGCAAGGGTTGATCATGGATGATAACAACGGACCCTGCACCCAGGTCTTCCGTAAATGGTATCCACGTTGTCACTTGATCTACAACACGAGGCAAAGCGTCGGTCTATCCCGCGCCCTTTGCCCAACCCCCTACCCAGCCTTCTCTCTTCTCCTGCTTGTACTTGTCGTCCAAGCTTACCACCACAAGACTCTTGTGGTTTATGGAGTGCCCAGCCAAGCGACAGATTTTTTTTCTGACCCATTGTTGGATGTCCGTCCGTGACTGACCTTGTTCACGTTAAAGTCGTGTCTAACTCAGGCAAAACGCGCCCATTTCATGTCCAACCAATCGGCGGAGGATTAATCATCACAGGGGTAGATTTCGTCCGATGCCAACTTTACGGCCGAGAGTTATTTCGGGTATCCTCGTACCTCAGTTCATTCATTACGAAGACATCTCTTGTGGCTCTCACTACTTCTTTGCTTACGGTTCGACGAGGGCCATATGGTCATTGATGTCATGAATGGTCTCAGTTGGTTGTCCGAGGTTTGAACGTGGCTTTCAACTACCTTTTGTGGCTGAAACGCTCGAGATTCAACCATCGATGGCAGTATCAAACGGTCCGGGTCTTGCGAATCCATCCTTTATCAAGCAATCCTCGCGACATGGTATTCTGCACACTTCTCATAAAGGCTCGCTAGCAAACGCATGTCGTGTCGTGGATTCGGATTCATTCGACTCTTTTCGTTGACCGTTCTCTTCCGATCGAACCTTCTCTCGGGCAATGGTGCCTCAGCCCACGGAGTTCATGACGCCACAATCCTACTCTGATGTTGTTGTCGTCGTTCTCATCCGATGTGTTTATTCGCAACGGATTCTCTGGCTTTGATGTCCTCTCTAAATCTATCCTTTGACAGAGCGAAAATTATGGATGTACTTTTTCTACCTTTTGTTCTGCTTCGACGAATGATCATGCTTCGTTGATATGATTTTCCAATGTGGATCATCGACGCTTCGTTCTAGAAGCTTCATCAAGCATGAAATATGGCGAATCTCAGGAGCTACTCACTAGTATCGGAACCTGGAACGCGTTATAAGGGGACACCCGTTTTGCACTTTCATGTTCTACAACGGTGATGGCCATTTTGTCCCAGGCACCGTAGGTTTTAGCTGGGATTTATCCCGGCAGTTACCTTTGCTCGAACCATCTTGATCCCCTGCTTGCTGCATTTCAGTGATTGTAACCAGCAATACTGACCTTGAACGTGATCTGGAACACGTTTCCATTAATTGCATAGCCATGTGGATATGTGATGTTGCCTTTCAGCACTTGAGTCTTGCGATCTCGCCCGAAATGGAATGCCAGGGCTGCAGAGATATTCGGCCATTTTTAGCCATCTCGCCCTCATTTGTCATGTTTCAAAGGTCGAGCCATCCTCGCTTGTCCCTCTCGGTGGATATCGAGGACTCAATGCGATGTTTATCTTTGTCACATTTCACGATCTGATCTTTTTTTGCCCCTTCAAATTGATGATACAAGTTTGAACAATTGTGGAATCAGCCTTTTCGTAAACATCTTTTGGCCAGGAATCATGCAATCCATGGTTTATGATAAGGGTTTAATCTCCGCCCTTGTACGCAAACGGACCCGGAATCCCACGAATTTTCACAGCTCAATTCAAGACCCCAAACACCATGAGAATTCTCCTACACTGAGCCTTGTCCATTCGCTGGACTGTTATTCCAGTTTTAGTCATCGTTTCTTGCTGGATCAAAAGCATTCATCCTCACCTTCGGAAGATCATCTAGGGTTTTCTACGGTCGACAATATGCCACTGCCCTCAGTAACCTCTCCTTAGGAGTTCGTAATACCCCCGATCGGCAATTGAAGCTGGACGATCTATACTCTTATATCGATGTAGTGCATCAACAAATGCAATGTACCTCAAGTGAATTTCGGTCCGATGACAGTCGAATCAGATAACTGGTACATAGTGCGGCCTTATATCACTCTGCTTTGGTGCTCGCCCTTGCCAGTCATTAGCTGATTTAATTGTCACTTTCTTTGAGTCGGTCTTCCAAGGTGAGTTACTGTTGTCTTAGTTGGAATATGTACTTTCCAGGTTCCTGTCATCATTCAGCCCTGTACCACGAGGTAGCTTACGAATCACATCTTTCCCCGGTATGTAATCTGTCATTCCTGTCTATGCAGACATACCAGACTCTATGTCATGCATCGTTTTTTTTGTCCGGAGTTTCACACAAAGCTTTTCAGGTAAGATTTTCTCGCTACTTATCTAGCACAGTACTTCTACCCCCAAGATGTCTCCACACGGATGTCATCACACAGCAATAGCAGTCTCATGCGCGGCCCCTACGGGACATCGTGATTCACCTCCATTTGTCACCCGAAAGTAGGATTCCACGTATGGTCACCTGGCCATATTTGCTTGTTCCCCTGTTGCTGGTGCGTTCTCAGGAGAAGTACTAGGCGTCATGGGTCAACGCGTGCCCAGGTTCATCAATGAGAATGTAGATATCAGTGACATTTACTGATTGAATCGATCGTGAGATGTGTGACGAGTCTCAAAGGTGGTCGAGAGCATTCACCATAGTTCCGACTCCAAGTATTCTACTTGAGTGTGGATCAGAAATCGATACAAACGCTTGAAATAGAGAGCTTTGTCGGTATCCCGTGGTACCCAAGCCGACAAAGTCTGCTAATGGGCGGTGATGGGTGTGATAAGATAATCCCGGCCAAACTGATCCGGCTGGAGTTAAACGTTCTCAATAACAGACCACAACTCCCTCTACGCGTCTCTGATTGACCTCTTGACGACGCCGTCTGTAACCGTCGTAGGTGGAACAAGGGTGAAGAGTTAGTTAGTAGGAACATCATTCAGTGTGAGTTTTGCAACAAACTCACGAGTATTCTCATAAAACGCGTGTACTGAACATGAGGCAGTTAGGGCATAACGTTAACAAGGTTGTTGTGGCTGTCTTCCTGCGGGGTCTTGCTGTCCACGACTGTCGTACACCGCCTGCCTTCCCGTTTCCTTCAGTCACTTCCAAGTCTTCTTCCCTGGCATTATTCCATCCATTGCAGTTCTTCACGATCATTGTGTCAAGCTCTGAGACCATAGTCCTGTCGTAGATGACAACGTTTGCATCTCCTACACCATTCTCACTGCAGAGCGATATCAAGGCTGAGTTGGAGCCGGATAAGGCATGGAAGGATGCGCTTCGAGCAAAGATCGAGGAAGGTCTGTCGTCCATGGTTGAGGACGCCAAGAAAAATTACCAGAAAGAGCTCAGCAAGGGGACAGCGTCTGACGCACGACGTGAGGCCATCAATCGAGAATACGAAGAGACTATGAAAAGCATCAGAAATATCGCGCAAGAAACCTTCATGGATGGATTACAACGCGAACGTCAAGAGCGCCGTTGGGCGGCCGGGGTCAATATGTTTCCCGGTTGGAATGAGGCCCTCGTTCAAGAGCAGCAGGTTATCATGGACAGGATTAACAAGGGAGCTCGCAAGGACACTCAGAGCCCTAGTGTCGCTGAACATTCTATGGAGG